>JAQFVV010001676.1:0-52794 GCA_028023455.1 Epiperipatus broadwayi | reverse complement strand
TATAAATAGAGAGAGAGAGAATTTATGAAGAAAAGAAGGAATATGAAGATATACAAAAATGATGTATTAAAAAGAATTGAATATCTTGAATTTTGTAAAATGGTACGGAAAAGAGTTGAAAATGATATAAGAAAGTATAACTGTGAAATAGCAAGGAAAGCTGTAGAAGAAAATAAAAGTCTCAAAAATGTTAAACAACATTTTGGTATTGGTAGGAAATTTATATCTGCAATAAGAAAAAAAGATGGAATTATTACTAAAAAGAGAGATGACATCATGAAATTGGTAAAAGATTTTTATCAAGAATTATATAGTAATAAAGAACAAGTACCTCCTATACCTATTACATCTTCTGAATTGCCCAGAATTTTAAATGAAGAAGTGAGACATGCAATTAAGTGTATGAAGAAAGGAAAGGCTCCAGGAAATGATGGAATTATAATTGATATATTAAAAGAAGCAGGTGAAGAAATAGAAACAATTTTAGCAAAGTTATATACCAAATGTCTAAATGATAAAGATGTACCAGAAGATTGGAAGAATGCAGTAATAATATTAATATTTAAAAAAGGTGATAAAGAAGATATTAGAAATTACAGACCTATCAGCCTTTTATCAGGTTTATATAAAATTTTTACCAAGATAATTACAACTCGTCTACAGAGAACTTTGGATTTCCACCAACCAAGAGAACAAGCTGGATTTAAAAGTGGTTTTAGTACAATAGATCATATCCAGGTATTGAGAGAAGTCATAGAAAGGACAAACGAATATGAGTTGTTATTATGTTTTGGATTTGTTGATTATGAAAAGGCATTCGATTCTATACACATTTCTTCAGTGATTAAAGCATTGGATCATCAAGGTATAGATCCAGGATATTGTCATATTTTAAAGAATATTTATAAAAATGCAACAGCAACAATTAGATTACATAATGATACTGGAAAAATCAACATTGAGAAAGGTGTAAGACAAGGTGACTCCATATCTCCAAAACTCTTTACAGCAGTGCTGCAAGAAGTATTTTGTGGATTAAAATGGGAAACTAAAGGAGTGAAAGTAAATGGAGAGTATTTAAGTCATTTAGATTTCGCAGATGATGTAGTTGTTTTTGCAAATAATGCTTCAGAGCTGCAGGAAATGTTGCAGGAGTTAGCAGATGAAAGTAGAAAAGTAGGACTAAAGATAAATGTTAAAAAGACTAAAGTAATGTTTAATCGATTTGCTCAAAATATGAAAATAAAGATTGATTATGAAGAATTAGAAGAAGTTAACAGTTACAAATACCTTGGTCAGATTATTAATACAGATGGAAACATAATGGAGGAAATTAATCATAGAATTAAATTTGGTTGGAGTGCTTTTGGTAGAAATAACTTGATACTAAAAGGAAATATGCCTACGTGTTTGAAAAGGATGGTTTTTAACAAATGTGTTTTACCAGTTCTTAATTATGGATCTGAGACTTGGACACTTAATAGAAGAGCAATACAGAGACTTCAGACCACTCAAAGGAGTATGGAGAGATATATGTTAGGAGTAACAAGAAGAGATCAAAAACGCAATGTATGGGTAAGACAACAAACAGGTGTTACTGACCTTATTGAAAAAATTAAAAGATTGAAATGGAGTTGGGCTGGACATATTTCTAGAAAAGATGATAATAGATGGACAATTGAAATTTTAAACTGGATTCCAAGAGATTGTAAAAGACCCAGGAAGAGACCACATGTGAGATGGATGGATGAAATAAGAAAATGTGCAGGGTTGTTGTGGAGAAGAGAAGCTAAAGATCGGAGAAGATGGATTAAACTTGGAGAGACCTTCATCCTGCAGTGGATTGATAATGGTTGATGATATATATATATATATATATATATATATATATATATATATATATATATATATATATATATATATATATAGAGAGAGAGAGAGAGAGAGAGAGAGAGAGAGAGAGAGAGAGAGAGAGAGAGAATGAGATAAAGAAACATATTATCTCATTGCCACAAATCAGTGAATGATTACTCTTATAGTATATGCACATATATCTTTAAAATTTATAAAGAAAATGTAATATACATGCAAAAGTTACTTATATTAAAAAGGCATTTGACTTTATTGCTTGAGAGCTCATAAAAAGTTCAAGCATGAGAGCTGTAAGCACAAGAATTGATCCCTGGGACATCATGATTCCTAAGTCAGATGCTCTACTAATTGTGTCAAACCATGCACAGTGTTACTTGTATGAATATTAAATAAAGTCTAGATTGAATTACATCATCATCAAATAGATGATATTCTTTAAATTTTAAATAAGTTATTTAACATTGAATAAAAAGATCCCTTTGATAGATTATTTAATTTATTCTGCCATAAATAAATCGAAATGATGCTGTAACAAAAAAAAAACAAAACATTTTTTATAAACAAAAATATTATTTTAATAAACATGTAATTATAAAATGTAATTTTAAATATTTTATACTTAATAGATTAAAAAATTAAAAAAGTATTTCTGTTCATTGTGAAGATATGCTTATTTTGATGAATGTAAAATACCCCAAAAATACAATTTTATTACCATTGTAACTTTTTGTTTTTAATTAAGAAAAATATACTTAACTTTAATCATTCTGCTTATCAATCTGGAGATTTTTTAATATGTCACTAGAAATATTAACCAGTTAATAATTTGATATTTTCTTTTGTTCTCTCTAGTGTGAGATTTTGGAAATGCTCAATCTTTTTGTTTTTATAAAATCTTTATTTTATACTAAAATTTAATAAATTGGACTTTGATTTCCTTTTAATTTAATTTTATAAGTAAAAGATATCTGACTATTTTAAAGATTTAAAAACTGACTTGTAAATAATATATTACAATGTATCATAAACACCACAGATATTTACACATATACTTAAACTAAAAATAATAAAGTCATTTTTTTTAAAAATATATTTGTGACAACTGTATTAAATTCTGCTTTAAAATCTGATATTTTTTTTCAAGAATTACAATACTTTAAAAAATTAAAATGCCAAGTCAATTTTGATAGATAATGATATAATAGACACTATCATTTTTTATTAACTTCTATTTCTAAAAATAAAACATAAATGAATAAATTGAAAGTTAGTTCTTGGTCCTGATTTAGTTTCTACTCCAGCCATTTTGAAATCTAAAAACCACTGCTGATACATCTAACTGATAAATGACATAAATATTGAATAAAAGTACTTTAAAGTTATATTTTAGAAATTTTAAGCTAGTAAAAATAATATGCTTTATTTTATTAGGATTTTTTTTTAAAATTTATCTTCATAAAAATTTTGAAATACGATGGCACAAAGCACCAGAATATATGGGGAGGGAAAGGATGGTTTAGCCAATCTGAAGTATCATCCAAAAGATGCAGAAGTCTGATCAAATTAAGCTTATAATTTCCAAATAATAAAAGATTATATTATATTTCCATTTGAAACAAAGCATATTATTTTTACTAGTTTATCTAAAATATGAATTTAAAGTACTTTTATTCAATATTTATGTCATTTATCAGTTGGATGTATCAGCTGTGGTTTTAGTTGGTCTTTAGATTTCAAAATGGCCATGAACATAAACTAAATTGGCACATATTTCTTTATAATAAATAACCTATTAGTGTGCAAAAATAATCAGAAATACTTTATAAACAAACAAAAAATATTTTAAATTATAATTCAAAATGCCCACACATGTACTAGACCTGAAGAATGCGAATGTCCTCTGGGCATTTTTATATATAAAAAAAAATCAAGATGTCTTTTGATCTTAGCCACAGTCTGAATGATAATGTCTTTAGATTTTTTCTATCAACTTTAACATCAATGAAAGCATTATGTTAAAAGATATTTTGTACAAAGCCCACAGATCATTATCATTTAGGACAATATTAATACTAACATCTAAAGTTATGGGACAACAATTGTCTTTTTGAGAAAACTTTCATTGATTTTAAATGTTGAGGGTTTACAGAATAGATTAACTGAAAAGCTTGAAGAGTCAAAGAAAAGCTATTCCTATCAGGATATCATGTTACCTGAAGCTCAGAACTACAAAGAAATGCATGTCATTAATTCTTTCGATATTATATGCACAACACTATATGTGCAGTAATTGATTGTTGTATATGAATTTCTAATACTACAAAAAAATGAATTAAAAGCCATGAGAAGTTGAATTAGCTATTCTCTTTAACCAAATTATAGTCATAATATATATAAGGCCAATGTACATAAACCGGTAGAAGGAGTATTTTAATCATAGTATGAATAACGAAGGCAACTTTTAACTATATATTCATCTTATCTAATTTAGATTAGACCAACAATATTCAGCTTAGTGAAGTCAAAACATCTTTTTACAGTTTTAAAAATGGAAAGGCTATAGGTCCTGATGAAATATCCAGAGAATTTTTCAAATATACAAGCTTCAAAAATATTGCTATTTTTAGGAATATATGGACCTGACTTTAAGGATGCTTTTACTGTTCCAATTTTTAAATACAAGAGGAGTAGACAAGATTGTAGTAATTACCATGGAATATAATTATTAACCAATACAGCAAAGTTCCCCGTCTAATAGGTTGTTTCCTGTTATAGATGAATGGTATCCAGAGTAAACATTATTTTAGAGAATCAAGAAGCACTGTAGACATCATTTTTGTAGCTAGACAAATGCAAAAAAAATGACAGAAATGAAGGAACAATTTATACATTGTTTTTTATTGATTTCGTCAAGGCATTTGATCCTGTTAATCCGACAGATCTATGAAATTGTTTAAAATTAGTTGATTGTTCACCAAAATTTATTCGTATTATACATCTTTTACATGATGAAATGAGAGGCAGTGTTATTATTACATGTGGAAAATCTGATGGATTTGAAACAAGAATATATATAAATTTCCTCCAACATTGTTTAAAATTTTTATGGTGTGGTCTTTGGAATTGTTTATAGGCAGCTTAATGAAATAGGGATGAAATTATTATACAGGTTTTGAGGGTGGAATTTTTAATTTGAATTGATTAAAAGTAAAAACAGGAACTTTTTCTTGGATTCTGGTTTTACAATATGCTGATGAGTGTAGTATTTTTCCCAGTTCAAAAGACGATTTATTGAATGTTCTTAATGATTTGAATTCAACACAAAGATTTTTATTTATTAATCAATGTTTTCAAAAGTCACTTTTTTAATCAATCAATGACTGAAGAAAGTCCTCAGTAATTTTTACTTCGGCAGACTATCAACATGACAATATAAATTATTTAAATAGAACAATGGACTAGAGGCATAGCATAGACTCCAATGTGCTTCTGCTCTTACAAGTTAAAAGCTAGAGTATTTTATTACAATAAAATTAAATCAACTGTACATAGAGCTGTTAGTTTATTTAATTTATTGTATGAATGTGAAACATGGATACTTTATCAGCGCAATATAAACATTAAGAATATTTCACTTAAAAGCCCACCATAAAGTTTTAAAAATACAATAGCAAGATAGTAAAAACAATCATTGTACTCTTCAACTTATTGAATGTGGTACTATTGAGTCCTCTATTACAAAAGCACACCGTTATTAGATTGGACGCCTTAAATGAATAAATATGGAAGACTTCCTAAAAGATTGTTTTATGGTGAACTTGAGTTTGATTTTTGTGAAGTGATATTTCCATTGGGAAGGTATGGAAAAGAATAGAATACATTGACGAGCTACATTTAGACATGGTATTGAAGTATTTCAGAAGGAAATATATATATATTATGATCTTAATATATTATGCATTCGCAATATATCAAGCAAACAGAAAAATGGATGAAAATGTTCCATATGTGGACACATTTGTGGTTTACAGATTAATTTATTTAGTTATTACAAAACTCATTTTTAGAGATATTTTTATTGTTGTTGGAATAGCCATACTCATTTGCAAGAGGATGTTTATTATTATCTACATATGTATAGAAACATAGACAAAAAATTCTCTATTAATGGGAGTTTCCTGTTGTGTACATATATACTGTGCACAGTATTTAAAATATTAATTTCAGTATTGAAATACGAGTAAAATACTTTGGATAAAATAATAACTGCTGACTAATACTGAAAGGAGTTGACGTCATCAATTTTAAATTAATAAAAAAAGCAAACAACGTAACTGATCAGTTTAAAGACCCAAAGAAAACTCGAAATACAATAGAAATTAGTTTATTAAATTTTATTTAGAAAACTTTCATTTTTGTTGTTAAAAGATTGTGAACTAATTTATGATTAGAAAAATGTAACTGAGTAGATATAGGAAGTAAATTTAGGTCATAAATGAAAATCTATTTTCTGAAATAATAATAAAGTAATAGAAATATTTTTATGCTTCTACTTACAGACATGGACATACATAAATGAGAATCCGCTTTCTATTTAGATATATCAACAAATTGCAGTTGAAGCATATTACTACATTTATTTTGTGCTTGTCAAGCGTTGGTGGACAAGTGGTTAGCATAGCTGTCTTCCAGGCATCTGGCCCGGTTCTCTTCCTGGTCAACGCATTTGACATAGGAAAAAAAAATGATGACTTCGTGATGCGTGTGAATAAGTTAGAATCAATATAGTAATCTATTTGTTTTATCAGAGAACATTTATTTTAGACCTTTCATTTTTTATTATTATTGCTAATTGTTTAATGAAAGATTTGAATAAGTATTAAATCTATTTTATTCTTGTACATATACCCAACAAACTCTTTCGCTATCTGGGTAGTCAGCACTAGTAATATCAGAAGTCTACATAATTTTTTTTGGAATTATACGATATTATTTATGGAGATTAAGATATATAATATATAACAATGACTTGTTAAGGTAAATAAACTCATGAGCCTGTTGGCACTGAGGAAGTTTTCAGCTGATGTATTTTAGCATAATAAATGGTTGCCCAACATAATACATGAGGCTTAATGCTAATACTGATGGGTTTATCTGACATAACAAATACATACATATATACTGTATATCAGTTTTATTATTATGCTTTTCATTGCAATATATATATATATATATATATATATATATATATATAATTCTCAACTGTTTAAACAAATTAAAGGACTTTCTATGGGATCCCCACTGTCACCTGTCATTGCTGATCTTTTCATGGACAATTTTGAAAGTCAAGTATAATGTGCAGCTACTAAAAAACCTTCTATTTGGCTTAGATATGTGGATGATACTTTTGTCATATGGCCTCATGGAATTGATTCTTTAAATTCTTTTCTTGCTTTTATAAATAATTGGCATCCAAATATTAAATTTACTATGGAAATGGAAAATAACAGATCACTTTCTTTTTTGGATGTTTTAATTGCAAGAAAATGTGATGAAACATTGTCAATATCAGTTTACAGAAAATCCACTTATACAAACAGATATCTTAATTTTAATTCTCATCATCATCCTGCACAAATTTTTTCTGTAGCTAAAAATCTTTTCACTAGAGTATTTATCTGATAAAGAACATCTTTCTCAAGAAATAAAACTTACAAAAAGTATTCTGCTTTCTAATAATTATAATAAACACATCATATGTAAGGCTTTATATAACATTAATACTAAAAAGAAAAAAGAGGATAGAATTGATAATTCCTCTTTTAATAGAGTAATTTTGCCTTACATTAGGGGGGGTTACTGATAAAATCAGTAGAAGACTATCTTGTTTTAATATAAAGACCACTTTTTCTACTGGCAAAAAAATTGGTGATTTTTTGTATAAACCTAAAGACAGAATACTTTTGGAACACCAAGGAGTTTATGAAATTCCGTGTTTCCAGTGCTCAAGAGGCTACGTGGATCAGTCTAATAGACGAATTAATGTCAGAATTAAGGAACATAAAAATGCTTTTCAACAAAAAATTAGCACGTCAGTTTTTACTTCCCATTATTTAGAAACTGGTCACAAACCTAATTTTGACAATACAAAACTACTTGCTAATTTGGAAAGATATGATTTAAGAACCATGAGAGAGTCAATTGAAATATTAAAGAGACCTACTGGTTTAAATAGAACTGATGAAGCACAACGTATTCCAGCTATGTGGAAACCTCTCTTTTTATCCAATATTAACTTAAAATTAACAGGTAAAAATACTGAGGAAAATAAACATTTTGAAAAGCCTCATATTGTGAATGCTGAACTGGAATCTCATTTTTCATCTCGCACACAGTCACGTTATTTGTTAAGATCTAACAGTTTTTCTTTCAAAAGTTAACCTTGAAAATGGCGGTTGCTATTCCGTCGAATATCGGTGCTCAATGGAAAATAAGACACGGTATATCCCAAAAACTTATAATTTATCTACATCATATAACTGTGAAAACATTAAGTATAACACACACACATATATATATATGAAAAACAAAAAACACAAGTTAAAAACTTGCATACGCTTGTATTTATGACTATAGATGGCGTTATACCAAAAACACCTTCAAGCGTTTGTTTACATAAACGTCAGAGTGAGTATTTCAATATCTCTAACTTAATTTCCACCTTCATATCATGATTTCAAGCTATTTTCTATCGTCAGTGAAGGACAGGATTAAGAAACTAGATCTAAAACACAAACTCTGAGTGTTTAAGAAACAGTTTCTATTCAGCTTGCAAGCATGAATCTTTTAGACACGTAATGTCTTCAAACTTAGCATCGTAAACTGTTTCTTAAACGCTCAGAGTTTGTGTTTTAGATCTAGTTTCTTAATCCTGTCCTTCACTGACGATAGCAAATAGCTTGAAATCATGATATGAAGGTGGAAATTAAGTTAGAGATATTGAAATACTTGCTCTGATGTTTATGTAAACAAACGCTTGAAGGTGTTTTTGGTATAACGCCATCTATAGTCATAAATACAAGCGTATGCAAGTTTTTAACTTGTGTTTTTTGTTTTTCATAAATGTACCTTTGAGGTCTTTCTTGCAATGATATATATTGCAGAGACTTCTACTAAGTGGTGATGCTGAACTGATATCAGACCCATGTAGCTATCTGGCATGCGATGCTGAGTTTGAAGACATTATGTGTCTAAAAGATTCACGCTTGCAAGCTGATAGAAACTGTTTCTTAAACGCTCAGAGTTTGTGTTTTAGATCTAGTATCTTAATCCTGTCCTTCACTGACGATAGCAAATAGCTTGAAATCATGATATGAAGGTGGAAATTAAGTTAGAGATATTGAAATACTCGCTCTGACGTTTATGTAAACAAACGCTTGAAGGTGTTTTTGGTATAAAGCCATCTATAGTCATATATATATATAATCCTAATAGAAATAATAAATTTAACGGTAATAAACTATTATAAACAGTCTTTAAATTTGCAGAAGTACTTTCCTTGATTTCTTAAACCTGCCTCAACTGTCATTAAATTAAAAAAAAAAAACAAAGGGAAACAAACATCATCAATTCAAATCCCACTAAGGCCATATTTTAATGTTAGCAGCTTGTCTATTTATTAAATGCATTTTATTCCTATTTATAAAAATTGCCTCCTTAAATTTTCTTTTATTATGGTTTCTCTCTTCATGAAGAATTTTCATACTTTCAAAATCAAATTTAAATTTACATGTTTTTTCATGACCAAAGAAAGCTGAAGCAGTCATTGAATCCCCATTATTCTTACTTTTTACAATTTTTATAAATAGGAATAAAATGCATTTAATAAATAGACAAGCTGCTAACATTAAAATATGGAATTCATGGGATTTCAATTGATGATGTTTACTTCTGCTTTTTTTTAAATTTAATGGCAGTTGAGGCAGGTTTAAGAAATTAACTGAAAGTGCTTCTGCAGATTTAAAGCCTGTTTATAATAGTTTATTACTGTTAAATTTATTGTTTTTATTAGGATTACAATTTTGTTTTAATTAACGGACATTTTATTTATATTATATATTGTAACAGACACTCAATCTATCCTAATTACAGAGGGCGCCACCAGATAACTACATATCTGGAAAATTTATTTACTGTGATCAAAATGGATGAGGATGATGGTCTGCACCAACTAGATTTAGGGAGAAACAATAGATCTTAAATATTGTTGGACAATTGAGAAATAAAAGCACTAAGACAAACATCAGCCAAATTAAATTTAAACAAATTTTAAATTTTATTTATGAGAAATATAAATTATAATGTAAAAGTTTAGAATACAACAAATAGGGTTATATCAGGCATGTACCAGAAAGTATAAAATTCAAAGCTCTGACAGACAGACTAATTTTCTAACATTGAATTATAAAGAGAGGAAACAATTTCCTTCAGCTGAGAATTCCCCAACAACACTGGTTTTCCCATTTACAGATATGAAACAATATGTTCTTGAAATAAATCAATGAAACCATCACCTGCGAGAATTTCTTGGCCTGGAAAATGTGTTGGGACCAAGAACATCACATTGCCAGTAGAAGCTGAATCTTATACTATATTCAAATCAAAGATGATTGATTTACCCCAAGAACAAGATAAAAATATGATTAATACATTGGAGTATAAATTATAAAAACGGGAAAAAATTTACATCGGCAATTTAATAAAATAACAAACTTAGAAAATACTTCACCAGAATGATTTTAAATTAATAAAATATTAAATCTATGAAAAAAAAAGAAAAGACATTTAGAACAGGTGAATCCCCAACCAAATGAGTGGCAAAAACTAATAATAATTAGAGGTCTCAATAGGAGACAAATAAATAATTAGAAAACCAGTTACATCTGCCCAAGCATTTCAAGAAAGTTAAATAATTATAATTTTCAAAAAATTTACAAACCAAGTTCTAAGTACATGCTCTGATAAAATTTAAAGCCACACATAAAGACAAAATAAATCTAGCAAGCAAATATAAATGCTGACCTAGATTTTTGTAAATTAAATTATCAGAGAATATATACGAGTTGAAAATATGAAAACATTAAATACCTTAGCAGAAAGGAACATTTGTTGACCTATAATTTACAAAGGGGATTGATATTATCTTCCTGCTGGTGACTTATAATAGAAAAAATCCTAGCTTCCTGATTCAGAGATATATGAAAAATATACAGTCTTGCAGGAAATCAATGAAACAGCACCAGTGAGCATTTCTTGCCCCAGAATAATGCATCAAGAGAAGAATGTCATATTACTGGTAGGTAAGCCCTCTGATATACTACCTTTAAAGCAATTCAGGGTCAATTTACACGCAAGACAAAAGAAAAATATGATTACGATCTTACTCAATCTAGAAAATAAGAAAAGAAATCTCTAACTATAGAAAATCAGAACAATAAACACGATAAACCACCAGCCAAAAGATTTTGTGGTTTGCAAAAAGTTTAAACACAGTAATTTAAATCAATTATTAAACAATAAAATAAGGATAGATGAGCAAATTAAAAAATTACACAAGACTGCTAAAACATTTATAAAAAATCAGGCATATCATTAGAGATATATTATGCATATAAAAATACAAACTCACTAGACACTCTCCAATAAATAAAATTGAAAGCAAACTTGGAATCTTAAAACTAAGATTCCAAAACACATTATTAATACAATGAAAAGCAAATACAGTGAATAAGTAGAAAGTTAAATAATTACAAAGACTACAAATTTATTAGATTGATCAGAGGTTTAACTAAAAGAATTTACCTTGGGAAGAATAAAAGAAAATATTTACCTTATGGTAAAGCAAACTTTATTTAAGTTAATATTTCATGTGTTTTGACAGCAGCAAGTGTGAGGCATATAAGAGGAATCTGGTTTATTTTACTTCTTTATAGTATGACTGAAGAAGGGCTGGCAGTATGGGTCCATCTTGGTTTAAGTTAGCAACACATCTGGTTGGTTACAAAATGTACAGTAGTATTTTTGACATCTTGGGGAAGGCAAAATGGTTTTAAAAAATTAAATGTCTGATCTGCTCACAATATAGTACGAATGTTGAAGGAGTCACTTGGACTAGCTTGTTGCAGCCAAGAATAAAAAACTATTGTTCCAATTTTTGATCTGGATTTTAAATTTGAAGGGTTCATAAAATTCTAATCAAGTAGCTGATGATTTGCAAACAAACTTAGGAATGTTTTGAGATAGATGGTTCATAGCTTTTTATATACCCAACAAATTATTGATTGGTAAATGAGTATTGGTTGTTTACAACTAAATGATAAACAAAAAGTAAATTAAGAAAATATTAATTTGTTTTTAATCCATAACAACTTAATCCTCTTTAGAGAAGGTCTGGAAACCATTTTTCTTTAGAGTAATATTTTAAATTGTTTTTTTTTTTAACCTGTATATAGAGATCAGAAGTTTTTATGTATGGTCATATGCCCAGAAACCCATCACCACATTAAACATTTCCTTTCTCTAAACCATTATATATTCTAAATAAATTTATTTTTCTATTCTATCTCGCCAAAACATTCTTTCAACTCTATTTTTTTTTATTCAGTTCATTTAAAAAAAAACTGTTTCCATAATTTCACTATCATGTATTTCTCGTTTTCATTTTAATTATAAAAATATAAATCTATACATTTTTGTTTGTTTTTATCTTGAAATTAAATCATATTTTAAAAAACAATTTATCTTGATGATCTTTCAATATTCCAAAACACTACAAATAAATACTCAATACTTTTTTTTTATCTCACAAAAACCACATTTACAGTCCAAATACTGATTCGTCTTTTACTTTTCTCTCCATGGTGTATAAAGCTTGTATCTTTGCAACAAATAACAATAAATTTCCTCAAGTGTTGTCAAACTTTTTTTTATTCAGATTCACTTTCCATAACTATACTTCTTTTATTTAATGTATTTTTAATTCTCTTTTTTCATCGATATATTTTATACACATTTATGTCTCTATATATATAAATGTATTAATTGTCAAAACAAATTTTATAATTCAATTCAGTTTTATATAGTTTTGTTTTCAAATAAACATTTAAAATATGATAAATGTTAATTAATTAAATATTATATAATATGTAATCTATTAATGACATTTATTTATATTTTTTGCAAAAATTTATAGAAACTTATGGTCTTACATATGGTAAGTTTGATGAAAAATCAACATATTCTCTTACAGGCACATGTTTCTATCAATTAAAGCTAACAGCATCAGTTGCTTGAGAGATTAGTTGAAATTTCATCAACATGACATCACAGTTTTTATTTAAACAGGATTTTCCATCATCAGATTATCAATGGTATGGATGGCTGAAGAGTTGAAAGTTGGGAGGATTGAAGCAGGTCCGTTAAAGTATGAGGATTTGCTATCTTAATATAAACCTGAGCACTGATTACATATATGTGTGGGAGATGATAATCTGGACAAACTGATGAGTGCTGGTTTAGCTGAAATACGTATATTGATGATTATTTATTTTTTCTACATGTATGTGGTCATGTGTATCAGTGGTATGAGATAGTATGAATAGTTGAAGGGTGCTTGAAAGACTGAGTTTAAATCCCTTATATTTAAACAGAATCCATAACCTGAATTTAATAGTAGAGTCTGAAAGAGAATTTTAACATTAATTTGATTAGAACATACATTGTATAAGATTAATATTAATTGATAAGGCATATATTTATCAACACACACATTATTTTTTTGCAGCAAAAATGCAGAGGTATTTTGTCATAATTGACAATTCAGAAAAATAGGATTCTAAAGATATATATGCAGTAGGTCCTTCATTGATATATGCATTGATATATAAAAGTAGAATGATTATTAAAAAATGTTCTGTTTATACGCTTTCTTTTATGATCATGAATATCCCTAATTATGTTGTGAATAGTTGTGGTATTATTATTCTCCATATAGTTTTAAAGATTCTATTGAATATTTAATTATGACTGGGAGCTGATATTGGCTAGTTCTCATCAAATTTTATTATGAAAGGTTTAAATTTGAGATTCTTACATTTTTTCAAACTTTTTTCATTCAGAAAATGAATGAAAAACTTTTGCCCATGATTACTTTTTTCAAAAGAACATCTGCTTATCTTCATTCTTTAACTTTCTTACTCCTAATAACCGTTTTCTTTTAATGTATATCAAAATATTATTTAAAAATTTAAAAGCATTAAACCTTTTACCATAGTATTTTCTTTAATAAATAATTTTAAAATTAATTAATATATATATATATTTTCATAAGAAATCATCTTTTTCCCCATTGTCTTTTTATTTTCGCTGCTGTCTATAAAATATGTTATTAGTCCACATTTAACTCTTTTCTTCTTAGTGTTTAAATAATCTTTTTTCACATTTTTAAAAGTCTGGGAAAATATTTAAAAGAAAGCGGACGTCCGCGATGACACTATTAATTAAACAATAACATTTAATGGCATATCGGTTTGTTAGCGTGTTTCGATAGCTATAATTATATAACATTAACTGAAACACACAGGCTTATATATATACCTTTATATATATATACCTGTGTCTATATATGTAATATATAGGGTATATTTACATTTGAATGCCTGTATATGTACAACCTTTTATTATTATGCAAAATTACTTATTGTCTCTCATAGGCTGCAATTTATAAATAAATGTTTAAAACTTAAGGCACTACAATGAAGATATATTTTTACAATTACCTTTTTATATTCGAAAATCTATGCCGGGTTTCACAAGGTCTTATCTAAAAAAAAATTATAAGAAGTGTTTATTTATTTTAATTATCTCACTGCTAATTTGTTTTGCATAACTCTACTTGCTTTGCTATTATATTAATGCATAACTATTAATATTTATATTGGCAATGATATCACATAACTTTCTCATATGATTATTTATATACCTTCAAGAAGCCTAAGCAACCAATAGACATCACATGCTATAATACAAGCTTTGAATCCTAGTACTCACGGACAAGAGCAAAAACCAAAAACAAATCTAGAGATGAATTTATTATAGTTCTACATTATCGAGTATCCAGTAATTTATCAAGCTTATAGTAGATAGTTCTGAAATGGAGGGATGAAAGCAGTTCTTTATATATATATACATATACATTGGATAATCAATTGGTTATATATATATATACAACATTGGATAATCAATTGGTTATATATATATATACAACAAGATAGACATTATTTCAAACGGCGCTGGAAATGGAAGGGGATGATAAGCAATCATAAAATATTTTATATATATATACTGTGTTAAAAATCATAAGGTTGAAAAAAGATCTTTTAAATCTGAAGACACTGAAAATGAAAAATAATATTCAATCTGATATCTTATACGATGTGGGTAAGTTAAAGTTATGTACATTCTATTTGTTAATAGTGCAATATATAGAAAGAAAATTCATGCTGTAATGGGAATTTATAATTGGAACGTGTAAAGTATAAACAACAAGTCAAGAAACAACTTGATGTTAAAAAGTAAAAATAGCTTGCTTATACATTAGCATTTTGCAATTAAATGGGAGAGAAAGGAATATACACACAACAATATATTAAGTTATAATATTTAAGTTATATTACAGTATTGATAGTTTCTAAATTTCTAATTAATTTTTTGAAACAGTTTGTTGATAAACACCGATTTAAATAAACAACATTTCAACCTGAATCTATTCATAAATAGATAAAAACCCATGTAATATTTATTTAGATTTATATAGCTTAGTTTCTTCTCAGTTATCTTTGCCACTTTGATTTATTTCTTAAAAAGTCTTTCTTTTTGCTCAACAGTATGTTTCCATACTGTAAGTTTTTACAATCACTTCTTCTCTTCTCAAGAGAAGTACGTAGTGCGATTTAGCATAGCAATAGAGTAATGATTTCAAAAGCTAAGGTGCCTGGATTGGAATTCATTATATCATTTCTCCTGCTGCCATATCTTCTAACTACTCGAGCAATTAATTAATCATTCGATTACTTTCAAAGTACCCACTTATCTTCATAGTCTTTATATTATATAGAAATTGCACTTTAAAAAAATATATATATATATAACACTTTAAAAATAAATATTATCATTAAAAGTTTTTAGAAATTATTATATTACTTATTTTTTTTTTTTTTTAAGTAGAAACTTTGTATTACTTACGTAAGATTCAATATTTAATTATTTATCAACATTATATAAAATTGCCATTTACTTTTAATGTTGCTTAAAATATCAAATTAAAAGCTAAACCAGTAAAAAATATAAATTAATAATAAAAAACTGCAAAATACAATTAAATTTTTAAATAAGTAAAACTATTAATCGAATAAATGGTTGCTTAGAAGGTTCTGGGATTTCAAACACCCAAAGCGTAGATGGAGCATATCAGGTTCATTCAATTGAATAATATTTGTAAACTTTTTTCATCTTGCGAAGTCTAGAATCAGTTTCTTTATGACTGCGTGAAGCTCTAAGTCACTTTTAACTGTATATTCTTTTTTTCAGAATGACCTTATGGTGTAGTGTCTAACTCATCTGTTTATCATGTTCATAACATGAATTTAAAATCTGTATGAGATTCTAAACTCAGCCATTCAATTATTGTTTAATAAATTTAATATCTAGCTAATTTTAGTTGAAGAATAATATCGTTGATCATATGGGAGTAAATGTGATAGCTATAAAACAAAAATATAATACTTAATAATTGCTAAGAGAATGTTATAAAAACTCTATCCGTGATTTATCTTGATCCTTTTTCATCACTATCTTAAAATTTCTATTTTAAGAATACTGAATACGTAAATAAAAAGTTTTCAAAAAATTTGTTTATATAAGATATCCTAAATAATAAAATGTTTGCACGTTGAGTTTTCAATCATAATGCATGATAATTTGGAAAAATACATTATGATAATACCACAATATTTTATTAGATATGGTGGTAGTTTGCTGTTAGTTGCTGTTTTCTTAAAACATTTTATTTAACTTCTTAATATTTTCTAGCATCAACTTTTTACATTATGAAGATTTGTAATATATAAAACTGTTAAAATAGGTAAATCAATATGCATGCATTTTTACATGTTTATAAAATGCATAATGCAAAAAGCATAGAAATAATAAATCGTGCAGCAACTATGACAACTCGTCAAGCACTGGTGGTCAAGAGGTCAGCGACAGCGGCTTTACAAGCAGTTGTCCCAGGTTAGCGGGTTCACTTCCCTGCTGATGCTATAACACATGAGAAAAAAAAACCTATGACAACTCTATACAGTAATTTTCATTTGCAGATTATTCCACAATTCTACAAACATACATTAAAAATCAATCAACTGAAAAAAATCTATTAAAAATATTCCTTATCGTTGTTAAAAATATATTTACTTATGATGACAAATATAACATATACAAACATTTATAGTTCACCTTTTTGTGCCTCTTTTCTCATTCTCTCTTCAATTTTTTTATGTTAATGTCTTTAGATATTTATTTTGATTCTTTATTCCTGATACTTTTGTTTTTATCTGTTTCAGACAAAAAACATGGCTTCAGTACTTCTTGATTCTGTAAAATTATACACCGAGTCTGTGATGTCATTCATCAATGATGAAAGCAATCGATTGAACAAAAATTTTGTTTCTTTGCTACTTTAACAATATAATTATTTTATTATAACTATTGCAGTCTTGTTTATCCTCTTTATTTTTTAAAATTGGAATATTACTTTCGAACTTAAGTCACAACTTTATGTATTCATATACTTATAGATTCTAATATTTTTGAAAATAACATATCACATTATATTTTAAAACGTCCCTATATATTTTATCAGGGCTTGTAGCTTTTTTATTTTTAAATTTACAAGGAGCCGTTTTGACTTCATTATACTAGATATCTTTATGCGACCACATGAGTGTATAGATTGGCTCTATAATTAAAGGACACCCTTAGAATGCTTGTATCATTAGTCAAAAGACAATGATAATAATGGTGTACCTATTCAAAATACCATTACTTATCATATAAGAGAATACCATGATGGACTTAATAAATTATATCATTTTTTCAAATTCATATTATCATCACCACTATCATTTTAACCATTATCATTCCAATACAGGATGAAGATCTCTCCAAGTTCAATCAATCTTTTCTGATCTATAGTCTTTTCCATATCACTCCAATATACTTCCTTATTTCATCCATCCATCTCACATGCAGTTTTTCTAGGTCTTTAAAATCTCTTTGAATCCAGTTTAAGATTTTAACCATCCATCTCTTCTAGCAATATGTCAAGCCAAATTCCACTTCAGTCTCTTAATTCTTTCAATGATGTCACAGTAACAGCTGTTTGTTCTATCACTCATGTATTTCCTTTTTGGATTTCTTCTTGTTACTTCTAACATGCTTTCTCTCCATATTTTGTTGAGTGATCGAAATCTATAGCTATATTACTCTTTTGTTAAATGTCCAAGTCTCAGATCCATAAGTAATGTCTGGTAAAACACATTTATTAAAAACTTTCTTTATATTGCTTTCTATATGTTAAAAAATCCTAAATGACCAGATCAGCAAAATGTCTTGTATCTCTTTTGCAGTTTTAATTTATCCATCATTTTTAAGCTTGTCTGTCAGTCATAGAACTTCTACTTTTACATATTTATTATAAAGCTCCACATTCAATTTATTATTCTAAAAACAAAAAAAGTCACAGGTTTCCTTATAATTTTTTGTTTCAATGAAGTAAAGAAACACAAATTTATTTATAACCATAGCACTTTTACAGAAAATTCCATTCTACAGTGTCATAGCAGTCTTGAAAGACCAACTTGACAATTTAAAGGTGTAGTGTCAAAATTTATTCCATTTTTTTATAAAAAACTAATGTTTTTTTTTTACTATGAACATGATTGGAATAAGATCTATTTCTTAAGGCAATTATAATTTTAATCTTGTAGTTTGGCCACATCTAATTGATTAAACAAGGTGTGATGTGCAAAAATTCAATGACAGCAGACTGTTTCAGCTTACATCATCCATAGTATTATTGATAAAAACTTTAGTCAAAGTTTACTATTCCTATCAATAGATGAATTAAAGTCTCCAAAAAAAAATTGGCTTTTTATTGGAACTAATTCTGAATATAACATATACAAATTTGGGTATAGCAATTAATACTAACAAAACAAATGTTTTATCAATCATAGTAGAAAAAAATCTTAACTTTTAACTCAAGGCTTATCAATTTAAAAATATGAATCAAATTTGGTAATTTCTTAAACACAAAGACAGTCTAAGAAGTTTAGCTGCAATCTAAACATAATTTAACAAGTTAAAAGATGGGATTATACTAAATTAGATTCACATATTACCCAATTTATGATATGAAAATGTGACTTTTATTCTCAATTTGTATAATAAAAATGCATATTTTTTTTAAATGTAAAAGTATGATGACAATATTATAAGATCAACAAGTATAATTCTTAATATTGCTGGTTGACATATTGTAGAGTCTATTATTGCATAACCACACTTCTATTGGAAGTATAACTCTTTATATTGCTGGATGTTATACTGTAGAGTCTATTATTGCATAATCACACTGCCATTGGATTGAGTGAAACAAATGATGAATGTTAGCTGACTTCTTAACTAAAAATATTTTATGGCGAACTTGAACATAGTTTTCATGGGAGAGGCAGATTGCATATACATTACAAAGATTATTAAAAAACATTCTTGATAGTACGGCAATGATTACTTTCATTGAGAAATTATGGCTGAGGATAAAGTACAATAAATAATTACAATTAGGACAAATTGATTTTTTTGGAAAAAAACATTTTTCTGCAGAAGTTAAATTGGAAAATATCAAATAACCAAAAATATGGACCAGAATGTTCTTTATATGAATGATTTATGAGTACAAATTGATTTTTATAGTTATCGCAAAATTTATCTTTAGTGTACTACTACTATTATTACTTTGGGCTTACATCTATTTTTATTTCTCTTAGACTTGAAATGTCTATACTCGTTTTTGAATACACACATACATATATATATATATATTATACAAATTTATTTTATACGTGCCGCATTTGTAACAAACATTTATTCCCAAGAATCGCTTTTCAATAAAGGATTATTAATCATTTTTTATTAGATTAAAAGTTAATATATTTCCTTTACCAGTAAATAGAAAGTTTAAATTTAATAAAGTTTAAATAATCGCCAATTATGTCCATAACAAATAATGATTAATAAACTCATTTATATATTTTATTAAATATCCTTGTTATGAATAAATGCTTAATAAAAATAAAATAATTATTGAAAAAACTGTACTAACAAACGTAAATAAGCATAAACAATATTTAATACTTGATATAATTTGAGTTAAAATGCATCTTAGAATTCATTAGCAATTTTATAATAATGTATTCAGCTATATGATTGAAATATAAATGAGAAAATGATTACAATATGTATATAATGTAATTACAGTATTTTTAAACATTTCTCGGAAAAAAATGTAATTCAATATAAATAATACATGCAACATGTACACTAAGAAAAGCTTACCTAAAAGTGGATTTCCAACTTTATTGTTAGAAAAAGGTTGCCTACAACAGATTGACATTGTTGATTGTTATTAATATTGTTATTGTTTAAGTGTTGACTGTTTTCATGTATTTACATTATTTATCTATCTAGCTTTGGGCATTATTAGCTTAATAAGTAAGTAAAACATAGTTGGAGTGCAGTTTGAAAGTTATAATCCAGTGTGAATATTATAATTGACTATTTGTTAGTCTGCATTCAGAATAAGTTATATTTAACTGTTTAACGATGTTTATTTAAATTTCTTTGTATTAATAATTTTACTTTCTGCGATGAAGTTGCAATCTTTGGGGTCTATATAAACATATTAGAGCATTAATAAAGGTGAATTTCCACCTTTATTGTTAAAAAAACGTTGTCTTCCACAATAAATTGAAATTTTTGACTGCTTTCATGTGTATATATATAATAAATTAAGTTTGTGTCTATATTCTTTCCAAAATATATGTAATATTCATATATATATATATTAAATACAAAAATATTTATATAAATTTAACTTATTTTATTAGAAGTACTTTAGATTATATTCTTTGTTGTTTTTGTCAACTATATAACGTTGAATAATTAAAATGAGACATCATTTCATAACCCCCATAATTTACTTCAGTTCTACCACAATTCTGTCATTCTAATGTTTGTATAATTTATATACAAATTGAACGTTGCCTCAATAAACATAAAATAAAAGAGGCTATATTAATTTCAAGACATCGTCAAAATGTTAATGTATCATCAATCATCAAACATTAAAATAACAGAATTATAAAGGAAAGGAATGGAATTATGGAAGTTATGAAATGATGTCT
Organism: Epiperipatus broadwayi; assembly: GCA_028023455.1. NCBI lineage: Eukaryota > Metazoa > Onychophora > Udeonychophora > Euonychophora > Peripatidae > Epiperipatus > Epiperipatus broadwayi. Next base: position 31,342 of record JAQFVV010001676.1, on the reverse strand, counting down.
TGTTTTAATTATTCAACGTTATATAGTTGACAAAGACAACAAGTAATATAGTTGAAAGTATTTCTAATAAAATAAGTTAAATTTATATGAATATTACTATATTTAATATATATATATATAAATTTGAATATTATATATATATATATTGTAGGAGTATGTGTATATATACTCATACATACATATAATCAATATGTATACATTATATTTGTATTCTTATTATATTTATGAAAATAAATATATAATTTAGTAAGTTAGTATTTTTCATTCTTTAAAATGAAAAAAAAAATGTTGAGAAGACTGTTGACAAGGTAATAAATGACCTTTGGGTTCACATAGTTTATCGAATTAAGGGAGAAGAAATTAACTTAGTGTTTTAATATAGAATTGTTATTGCAACAATGTAGAATGCGTTAGGCTTCAGCAAGCTGATGGAGTGAGATATAATATATTAATTCTATTTTTTTTGTTAGAAGACTAAGAATTCTATTTGTTGTCAGATATATCCTCACAAAAACTTATATTATGTTCGATTTAAAAGAACAATGTAAGATAAAATCTATATTTCGAACGATTTAATATTTATTAGAAGAAATTTCTAATATTTGTTTAAAGAAAGTAATTTGAATATATTTTCATGTTCTATAAAAATTGTTTGAATAATATGTTCTAAAATGTAAACTTTGCTTTAAAAAAGAACATGTTTATAAAAACTTCAATGAGATTTAATGTACTTTATATTATAAGGAAAATGCAAAGCTGGTAGAACACCAATTTATTCTGGGATATATAAAATGCACTTGCCTAGTCAAATATATATGTGTGAATAACATCTTTTGCTGAATTCCTTAAGATTATATAAAAGTTAAATCTTCAAAATGGAATTATAATTGTTAATAAAGGAACTGTGTATTAAGAAGATGAAATCTACATACAAAGAGAAAACTAAATATCAAGTTGGGATATCCTATTATTTTCTTTAATGTCTAACAATGAAGGAATTAAAAATTGCATCTTTGAAGGATTTTCATTTGTGCAAATTTCAGAAATATCCGATACTATTGTATTAACTTTTATAAATACCATTTAAGTTTTTTGAAAATTATAATTGGGAAAGATTAATTTCATTTCCTTTATCATCGTATTCATTTTATTAAAGAAATGAATAATAATAGAGAGTTAATAATTTAAAATATTTTTATTTATATTTATGATTAATAAAAATTTAAATATAGGTTAAGAAATATTAATATGGGAAAGGCATGTAAAAATATAGAGGGATAAAGTGAACTTGAGGTAAGAGATTAAATTATTTTTAAATTCACATACTATTATTTTCTATGACATGACACTACATTGTTTACATTAATCCAAATAGTCTAATAACTGTAATGTATGATAAGTGAATAAATGATTAACATTGTTGTGAGGTATATATTTTTATATTAATAAATATAAGTTACATACAATCCTTTTAATGAATGAAGGTATTATATATAAATGATTGGATTATTATTTGTATAATCTAATTATTATAAAATAGTGTTAATATAAAAGTCTTAATATTTGGATACTTACATTTTATATACATTGTAAAATCACGTAGTGTTATAGGTTAGAAAATATATTTACCATAAGTAAATAGAATATTTATATTTTTAATATAAGGAGGTAGATATATAAATAATTTTTTGTATATTGTAAAATTTAAGTTATTTAATTGTTAAATAAATAAATATGTTTTTTATATTAAATGAGATTTGTTATTAGTATTACTTTAGAATATCGATAGGAATTCCTGAAGAGAGTAAATTGTTAAACTTCCCTGAATTTGAAATCTGAGCACAATGGTAAAGTTAATTAAGATGAAAATTGATTTGATGTGGTTTAAATATAATAATTTATTAATAATAAATTAGTTATTGGGAACAAATATAGTTTTATATCAAAATTAAATCACATCATTCGTGGCATCCTATATGAAGACCTTATATCTGACTATAGTGAGATGTGACTGCCATAACTTATCTTGTTGAGAGAGTGAATACCGTTACTATATATATATATATATTAAATTCCAACCAGTAAACACCTAAACATTCACAGTTAAATCTAGTAATCAATATTTCTCACTGCTGTCAAGGCAACCTTCACACCTTTTAATAGCAAAAATGGAAATCCATTCTTATTAATGGTATAAACTGGAAATGACAAATTCAAAATGCTCATATTATTGTACCCTCTTGTTTTGTTAGATAGCCTAGCAAGTGTAAAATGAACAAATACACCTAAAAATTTTAGATTTTAGAATGATAGATAATTCAAGAAATACTTACTATTAATAAGAATAAAATTAAAGCTCACACCACGTATAAATATAACATTTTTCAGCACAAATAAAAAGCAAACAACATTTGATGAGTAAATAACAAAAAAGATTACTTTATGTTTGCTATGCTCTTGAGTTTTACTCTTATTACTAGTACTTGTTAGATTGACCATGTCTATAGGATCAAAGATTTGTATGTAAAAATGTCATTTTATATTTGCTTGATTTTCTAACAAAATAATTACAATATACTGACATTGGTAGCCCTTGGCAGACTAGCCATTAGTCATTTTCAATTTTTACATTTATAATTTAAAATGTGGCATTTTCTAATTAATTTTCAAAATATTATACCTTAAAAAATGCCAAACAACACTTAGAAATCCATATTATTTTAAAAGTGTGAAAAAAGGCAATGCCATTATTTATATTAAAAATAATCTTTGACAGACATAATATTGACTTTATAGATATATTAAGCAACCTCCATACTTCCCCATTCTTTTTAAATTTATATAAATAAAGATACAATAAAAGGCAAATGACCCCAAGATGCATTTTATGCTGAACCAGCACTCACCAGTTGGCCCACATCACTATCTCCCAAATATATCTCTATTATATGAAGAGTATTTATCTATAGTAAATTATTACATTTTTATTTACCATTGTCAAACTCACTCCATTTACAATTTTGACACCATCCACCTCAGATAAATACAACAATTATTACTAATCATTTTCTAAACTAGAGATTATCTCTAGCACAGATATAAACTTTAAACCTCAGTTAAAGATTAATATATCTGATTTTTTAATTTTAAACATACACACACATGGAATTATTCACCTGTCTCTTTCCCATGTGTAATATATATATATATATATATACCTATATTATATACATGTCTCTTTCCCATGTGTAATATATATATATTAAACAACCTTCATACTTCACCATTCTTTTTAAATTCATATAAATAAAGATACAATAAACGACAAATGACCCCCGAGATGCATTTTACGCTGAACCAGCTTTCATCAGTCGACCCAGGTCACTATCTCTCTTATATATCTCTATTGTATGAAGAGTATTTATCTATAGTAAATTATTACATTTTTATTTACTATTATTGTCAAACGCACTTCACTTACAACTTTGACACTATCCATCTCAGATAAATATAATAATGGTTATTACTAATCATTTTCTAAACTAGAGATTATCTCTAACACAGACATAAACTTTAAACCTCAGTTAAATCTTTAGTTTAGAAAAAGATTAGTAATAATCATTATTGTATTTATTTGAGGTGGATGGTGTCAAAGTTGTAAGTGGAGTGAGTTTTACAATGGTAAATAAAAATGTAATAATATTAACTTTCTAATTATAGAAATTATTTGCAGATCTGGACGGAATGTTAATATTTTTTCTCATATATTTAATAGTATAATCAAAGGCCTAAATTATGATGAGAAATAAAATGCTTCTTACAGGTAATCTAGTAATAAATCCAAATAGAAAAGCACTGCCAAAATTGGCAACATCAGTTCATTAATGACCGATCATTTGAATATACTAAATTTAAAAAATGAAAAATATAGGAACATAGATTTTTGGCATAATGACAGTCAAAAATGATGATAAATTTATTGTCAGAAAAGTAAAAAATGCTAACTATTGTAAGACATAGTAAGATAAGATAGATTCACTGGCAGAGAAAGAATAAAGAAGGCACAAGAATTTTATATTCTTGAGGTAAAAGTAGACTTTTCCCACAAAATATAACTTTTGTCCATACTGTCAGGTATGAGATGGGAAAAAATATGTTGACCACTTGTTTCTGTTTTTTTTTTACTAAATAGAGGGGTAGTGAATCAGATTAAATAAAAATATTTAAATAAGTCTGAGCATTAAAGCATTACACATTGTTTTTTTTTTTTTATAGATTTATTACTATTGTCATAATATATATGGTTTTAAACATTGCGTTTAATCTATTTAATGATATATTTTAAATGTACAACAAGCCAGGTGATAAATTATGGTTTAATCGTAAAAGTGGGCCTGGAATTTTGTTTTCTCATTTTGATTCCTAAAAAAATTATGAAATATAATTAATATTCCATCATAATTGGAAGCAAACATATAAGTGTATAAAGTTTTCCAAATAATGGAGTAAACAATACAGACAGATAATAATGAATATATACAAGAGTTTATTAAATATTATATTAAATTCTTCTAGATGGCTTTTTGGTCAAATCTTAAATTCATATAAAGATACACAATATAATAATATGTGTAATATATTTTTTAGATCTGATGACAGATACAAAGTCCATAAATATTTCTAATTATATTTTATTAACCAATCAAGACATGATTTAAATACACAGCAGTTTAAGTTTATTAATTTGTGACAAGGAAATGATATTGTGTTATATAATTGTAAATTATAATATGTAATGCATATTATGGGCTTAACCAGAGAAGGAATTTTATAATAGTAAGTCTATCCCAGAGATATTCTGAATGTTTACGTATAAGAATGTTATTTTACACTTTATTCCAAGTCTCATATTAATTCTTAGCTATGTATAAGCATAGATTATCTGTGTTGGTAAGAAAATGAATGTTCAGAAGATTTACTTATATATATATAAAATAAAAAATAAAATAAAATAAGATAAAGATGATTTGAATACATTCTCTTGTAGGAGCATTTATCATACATTTTTTTAAAAAAAAGCTTGTTTAGGGTTTATAAGCATGTTCTTAATTTTACATATTTGTAAATGCAAGCTCTCTATCTATCTATCTATCTATCTATCTATCTATCTATCTATCTATCTATCTATCTATCTATCTATCTATCTATCTATCTATCTATCTATCTATCTATCTATCTATCTATCTATCTATCTATCTATCTATCTATCTATCTATCTATCTATCTATCTATCTATCTATCTATCTATCTATCTATCTATCTATCTATCTATCTATCTATCTATCTATCTATCTATCTATCTATCTATCTATCTATCTATCTATCTATCTATCTATCTATCTATCTATCTATCTATCTATCTATATGTCATGTGACATCTGATTTTTTATTATATATATATTTTAGATGGTCAATTTTTAAGCTTTAAATTGTTCATAATATTCTCTTCATAAACAATTTAAAATTAAATAAAATTTATTCCTATCATCAGATTATGTTCTACCTTATAGTAACTTTATCATATGTTAAAAAAACAGACATGTGTAAATAAATTGTTTGTTGCCAATTTTATTGAAAAGTTGACCATTTACCAAATATCTGTATCATATACTTTCTGTATACATTTATAAAATAATAATAATGAGAGTATCAATATTATTTAAATACAGCAAAGTAAGCTAAAGAGAATTAGATGAAAGCAGAAGAAAAATAGTCAATTATTTAGCGCTTGAAATAATTTTATTAGTATATAATTAACTCTTATAAGAGAGGTATTTTAGCTGATAGTATAATGTCATAATTTTACAGATAAAAATAGCTTCTTTAATCATAGTAGTTAATAAAATATTACTTAGTAGCAATTACTCAGTCATTATACAAATTAATAGTCATTAGTTAATATATTAATTACAATAAATATACACAATCGACGTGTGTCTATGTGCGCTTAATATATAAAAATACATTAAATTATTTAATAAATATTATTTATTTAATAAATGATTTTTAAATTAAAAGTTAATGAGTTAGCCAATTTAATTAATTTAATGTAAATGCAGTTATAAATTGTATAATATATGGTAATCAACAAAGATTAGATAGGAAGTAGGTATGTACTAATTCTAATTATTAGACATTCAATGCTATATATTATAAAATCCTATTAACTAGATTTTATGTATACCGTGAATAAGAGTAGTAGGGATAGTTAATGAGTTGGCATACCCTGAAATGGATAAAAATCTAAACCTAAATTGACCGATTTTATGCAATAATTTTTTTGTTCATATGTCATATTTTGTAATCAGAAGAGAAAAGTTTAAGGGTAGCTGTATGTAAAATCTGACATATTTTTTCTTATACCACTTTGAGACAATTTCTATAGACAATTTGGAAATGGCAACTCAACACGCTATGTAAACATGAAAAAGGATCGGAAAAAATAAGGCTCATCTACTCACACATATTTATTTGAACTATATGGAACTTGACAAAAGCAACCTCAATGCATTAATAAACAAATAGCTTTGCAATGTAAAAGATCGACATATAAAGTCCCTGAATAGAGCCTGATAAAATAACCCTTGCATGCACCCATGTATGTATAATACATTTAAAAATAGTGTTCTTAATGCCCGGCTACAATAATGCAATGTAAAAATGACATATGGAAACTTAATGAAAACCAGTAATGATTAATATTATTTTAAAATGATTTTTTCAAAACATGATAGAAATAAAATAACTTCTGGATATATTTTATTAGTGGAGTATAAATTGTTAGAACTCAGAGTATAATGCGATATCTATATATAGCAATAAAGACATGTGTAGTATATAACGATATCTGAAAAATCATGTATGATAACCATTTACTATTGTTAGAATTTGATATGTTGAGTGGAAAGTGTTATGTTTTTCTTAAGCAATTCATCACAGAATTAAGATAAACATTTGCTGCTGGTATTTTGAAGGCATTTTTATTTGGAAATATTATTATGCTTTGAGGTAGTCAAAGATATTATCTTGTTCACAGAGATATTATGCCCAAAGAGAGAGCAAATTTAACTGAACCTTTCATATTTTGTTTTACAAAAATGTAACTTAATCAGAGACATTTTTATTATTATTTTTATTTTAAGTATGCTTGTGGTTAAGACCTGTAGAAGTCCCTACCTTCTCATTTTTAACTGCACAAGCTTTAGGTTTAATGCCTTAGTAAATATTACTTATGTAAATATTAAATAAATATTTAAAAGACATTATATATACATATTTACAATGTTTTTTTTTGTTTTCCAATCTTTTTTTGTTTTTGGTTACCTACAATTTTTTATACATTACTTTATATTTATATAAGGCGAAAACCTCAGCACATGCGCATTGAGTGCTTAATTTTAGCAAGAGAGACCTCTCCAAATCATAATGCAAGATTCGACTTTATAAAGATAAAAGGGACTCTCTTATCTCCCAACCTATTTTTTTTTAATTATATAGGCAAATCTAAGGCATTTTGATTTGGAAGCATGAACATTCTTCACTGATTAAGTCCACTATTTCTGTTAAACATTAACATTTGCCTGGAATCTTTCGATTTACAACGAGTCAATATTCAGATATTAAATTTAGAAATATTTTGAATCAATTTAAAGTTGTAAATATTAATTCTTATTAAGCACGATGTCAGCACGTAATACTTATATAAGGCTAAAATATATGTCCTTATATTAAGCTTAATAAGTGAGTGTTAATAATTGGGTGTCACATTTTGTTGCTTATTAGTCTGTCTTAATTTTATCTTTGGCTGGTTTCTATTATGCCTTTGTCCATTGTATATCTTCTTTTCATAACTTATTTATTGCCATATTTCGGATGCTGTAGGTGCTGCTCCTCACCAGATTTTTATCATTTGTTTTTTTGGTAAGTATTCTAAGAATTGCTCAAAGTATTTATCTCATTCTTTACCAAGTTTTTTAATCGAATTATATTTTTTATTATCGAATATTAATGAACATCTTATTTCCCATATAGTTCTAATTGTGTGGATAACTACCATAGCATTGTGTGGATCAAATCTCTTGATGTGTTTGTTAATCATATCTTTTAGATTAATTATTGGGGTTTTGAATACTTTTATCCTTATTTGTTTAAATGCTCTACATTCTTCGACCAGGTGTGCAATGTTTCTTCGCTGTTCTTGCAGGTTGTACACCCTGGTTCAAGATTAATATGCAGTTTTTTATTTAAAAGTATTGTCATGGGGTGTATACCATTTATCAATTCATAGATGGTTTTCATATATTTTTGAGGTGTTTAGATTGACTGAAAATTTCTTAGAACTCTACTTATGATATGGTTATTCATGGTTTTTCCTGATACTTATTATTTTTTTAATGATACTATATTTTAGTCCTTCTAAATTAGGTATATTTAGCTTCTCTTGTAAGTCCTTATATGCTATAAGTAAGTCGACACCATATTTTTACACAGTTTTATGTCTGTCATTCTGGTGGATTGAAAGGTTTACTCTTTATTACATTTATTATAGTTTTTGCTTTAATAAATGACATATTTTCTTAGATCTATTACACTGAGACCTCCTTTATTAATTGGTAATTGTACCATTGCCATTGATATTATTTTGGTTGACCTTCCCTAAATGTACTTTTTTGCTATTCTGTTGATTTTGTTTACTGTATTGTTGTATAGATTTATCCAAGGACCATAGTAACTTAATATTCCTGTGGCTATTCCATTAAATAATTTGGCTCTAGTTACTTCATATAGTTTTATGGGTGAAAGGTTATTTATTTTTTCGGCTATTTTATGAATGATTAGCTTGTTTAGATATCTGTTCATCTTCATTTTGAGTATTCCTAGGAACATTGATGGATTTACCTGGAAATCACTGGAAATTTGTTTCCCAGTTGCTAATTGCCATGCGGCTGATTTGGATGGTTCTAGTATTGATCACATTTGTTTTTGAAACTTTTCAAGTATGTTGACAATAATTTGCATGTTGTAAATATCTTGGAATATTATTACCATGTCATCAATGAATGCATATGCCTGGAATTTTGTTTTGTATTTCTTTAATCATTGGGTCCAAATAGATTGCAAACAAGAGAGCTGCTAATGAGGATCCATGTGGGATTCTCTTTTTGGGAATAAACGAGTTAGATTTTCTCATATAATTTTTTAAGAATATATTGTCATTACTTAAGTAATTTTTTATTGCATTTACTATGCATCTGTGTTCAGGTATTAGTTCATTTATTGCGTTTATTAAGTACGACCAATTTATTAGATCAAAACGGACTTATAATCAACTTTGATAGCATAATATTGCATTAATTTTTGTTCCTTCCCATATATTATTGCTTCTTGGATCCCAATAACTGCATTAACTGCTTTCCCCCTTTTATTGTATGGTGGACTGTTGAGATCTTGGAGCTCACCAACTTGTGTAATCTATTTAGTAGTATCCTCACAAGAATTTTAGAGTCTATATTTTCTATCGATATATATCTCATTTCTTCTATTTTAGGCATTTGTATCAGTTTATCTTTTTTTAGGCTAAACACCACTCTATTATTCAAGTATGGCCATTTTATTTTTTCGCTACACATTTGATTGAAATATTTCCACATTGTATGTATTAATGTGTAACTTGATAAATTATAAATTGTGGCTGGTATTTTGTCATTCGCCAGTGTTATGTTCATTTTTAGTTTATCTAACTCTGTCTGGATTTCTTGCTTTGCTATATATTGTTTGGGTTCTTCTAGGGCTATGATTTTATATTCCTTTATACTGGTTTTTCTTTCATGAAATTTTAGTTTTTATCATTTCCAGCATTTTCTCATCTACCATTATATCCGATACTGATTTACCTTCTTCAGTTTTCATTGTATTAATTCCTTCCATGTGTAGAATATATATATATATATATTGTAACGGAATAGCGTTACATGGTATTCAAACCCAGGCGTATGGGGGGTATATTTAACTATAATCAATGGACGAAATAACTGACAGGGACAAAACTTTTATAAAAGTGGTCTTGCTTTAATAATAAATGAAGAACAGCCGTTTCTAAAAGCCGATCGCAGCTATATAAGAGTACCTGTCAGATTTATTGAAAAAAAGAGTAAAAATTGTTGTTATTTTATTATTTTGTGTGTGTGTGCTAAGAATAAATCTATAATCCGTCGTTGTAGTTTTTTTTTTGTTCATTTTATCCCCCCCCCCCCCCCACAGATATATATATATATATAGTATATATATATATCACATATATATATATATATGGGCATATATATATATATCCTGGCATAATTTATCATTGGCTTGGAGTTTTACCAAGAAGAATAATTCCTGGAATAATAATAATCATCATCATCAACTATTATCTATCCATTGAAGGATGATGATCTCTCCAAGTTCAATCCATTTGTCCAATCTTTAGCTTTTCTTCTGTACATTACCCCTGCACACTTTCTTATTTTAACCATCCATCTCACATGTTGTCTTTTTCTGTGTCTTTTACAATCTCTTGGAATCCAGTTTAAGATTTCAATTGTCCATCTATTATCATCTCTTCTAGCAATATGTCCAGCCCAACTCCACTTCAGTTTTTTAATTTTTTTCAATGAGGTCAGTATCACCTGTTTGTTCTCTTACCCATATATTGTGTTTTCAAACTCTTCTTGTTACTCCTAAAATGCATCTCTCCTTACTTCTTTGAGTGGTCTGAAGTCTCTGTATTGCTCTTCTATTAAGTGTCAAAGTTTCAGATCCATAAGTAAGACCTGGTAAAACACATTTATTAAAAACCTTCCTTTTCAAACACAGGCATATTTTCTTTTAGTATCAAGTTATTTCTACCAAAATCATTCCAACCAAGTTATCCATTATGTTTCAATCTGTATTAATAATCTGATCAAGGTATATGTAACTGTTAACTTCTAACTCATCATAATAAATCTTTATTTTTATATTTTAAGACAATCCATTAAACATTAGTTTAGTCTTTTATAACATTTATTTTTAGTCCTACTTTCCTACTTTCATCTGATATCTACTGCAACATCCTGCAGCTCTAAAGCATTATTTGCAAAAACAACTATATCATTTGTAAAATCTAAATGACTTAAATAATCTCCATTTACTTTCACTCTTTTAGCTTACCATTTTAATCCAAAAAGTACTTCTTGCAGCACTGCAGTAAAAAGTTTTGGAGATATGGAGTCATCCTGTTTTACACCCTTCTCAATGGTGACTTTCCCATTATTATTATGTAATCGAATTGTTGCTGTTACATTTTTATAAATTCTTTAAAATACGACAATATCTTGGATCTAAACATTGATGATCCAATGCTTTGATCACTGAAGAAATATTTATAGAATCAAATATTTTCCTAATCTACAAATCCAAAGCATAATGTCAACTCACATTCATTTGTCCTTTCTATAACTTCTCTCAATACCTGGTGATGATCTACTGTATGAAAACTACTTTTAAATCCAGCTTGTTCTCTTGGTTGGTGGAAATCCATGTTTTCTGTAGAGGAATCGTAATTATCTTGGTAAAATTTTTGTATAAAACTGATAAAAGGCTGATAGATCTGTAATTTCTAATATCTTTTTTATCACCTTTTTAAAATATTAATATTGACACTGCATCTTCCCAATCATCTGGTACATATTTATCATTTAGATATTTGGTATATAACTTTGCTAAAAAATTTTCTATTTCTTCCTCTGCTTCTTTTAATATATCAATTATAATTCCATCATTACCTGGAGCCTTTCCTTTCTTCATACATTTAATTGCATGTCTCACTTCCTCATTCAAAATTCTGGGCAATTTGGAAGATATAGTAGGTATAGGAGGCACTTGTTCTTTATTACTATATAATTCTTGATAGAAGCCTTCTACACATTTCATGATGTCATCTCTCTTTTTAGTAATAATTCCATCTTTTTTTCTTATTGCAGATATAAATTTCCTACCAATACCAAAATGTTATTTTACACTCTTGAGACTTTTATTCTCTTCCACAGCTTTCCTTCATAGTTACAGTTATACTTTCTTATATCATTTTCAACTCTTTTCTGCACCATTTTACAAAATTCGAGATATTTAATCCTTTTTAATGCATCATTTTTGTATATCTTCATATTCCTTCTTTCCTTCATACATTCTCTAGTCTCAGTAGAAATTTTATTGGTCAATTGCTGCTTTTTTCTACCAGCTATTGTTGTTGCAGTTTTTAAAAGTGTATTAGTTTTTTCTTTTTCAGATGTCAAAGCATCTGCCGGGAAGCGAACCCGCGACAACTGTCTGGAAGCAACTGCTTGCTTGCAAGGCAGCCGCGCTGAGCTCTCGTCTACCAACGCTATTAATTTCATTCAAATCTGAATCATGTTCAAAATCTACTAATACCTGAAACCGATTTGTAAGTTCTAATTTAAATTCAGTAGAATGTTTCTGAAGATTAGGAATATCAACTGTAAATATTGTTTTTTTTTTTAATAATTTTTGTCTCTAGTTTTGCATTAACATGTATCTTACATCTTATTAATGGATGCATCACTTCCTGTGTTAAATTTATTAAGAACATTACAATCTTGAAATATGTATTTTCTCTTAGTCAAAATATAATCCAATTCTGCTGTACCTTCATTTGGATGCTTCCATGTCTATTTTCTTTTAACATTTTTTTCAAAAAAAGAATTCATAATATAAAGTTTTCTTTTTCTGCAAACGCCACAAGTCTATGTCCTTTCTCATTTCTATTACCATAATTAAAATTACATCCAGCACTTTCATCTTTCATTTGATTACCAATTCTAGCATTAAAGTCTCCCATAACAATATTAAAATGTTGTTCTACTCTAATCAAAAACCTTTACATCCATATAAAAATCTTCTACTACTTCATCACTATGAGAACTTGTTGGGGCATAAACCTGAATTATCTGCATTTGGTATCTGCTATTAAGTTGTATAACTAATCTTGCCACTCTGTCCGATACACCATCAATCTCCACAATATTGTTCTTCCAATTTTTATTTATAATGAATTCTACTCCATTTGTATTTCCAATATTTGTACCTTTATAATAGAGTACATGTCCATTTTCTAAATCAATTGTCTCTTCATCTTTTCTTCTAACTTCACAAAGTCCAATAATATCCCATTTAATATAAGACAGTTCTTTTTCTAATGCTCCTTCACTTGAAAGTGATGTGCAGTTGTAATTACCTAAATAAAAAGTCATCATCAAATGGCAACCTGGTTCTGCAATCAGGGTATTCTTAGCACCCTCCGCCTTTGGCCATCAACCACTGCCTTGGTTGGTAACTTTACAGCCTCCTGGGAATAAGAGCCGTGATTTATTTTTGTCTGTCATAATTGTATATATCTATTGGAATAATATCATTTACAGAAACATTCATTCTGCCTTATCAGGCACTGAGAAGAAAGACCATGGTGTTTCTTGATCTTAAACTCAGATAAAAATCCAATAAACTCACCATGCTGGCTAATGCGTGTTGGTGAGCAGTCCATCCATGTTCGTAGACTATATAAATAATCACGTAATAATAACAGCGTTCTGCTCAGTTTTTTTAAGGCCTCCAAGCGAAATCAAAGGGTCTTCTTTCAGTTAATAGCAAACATCTTTCTGCAGCCTGGAATAATACTTCTATTTATAGCTAGATGTATAATACGTGGTTCTATGTTATATTGCCTACTAGAGATGTAGTGTTTGGTTTTATAAATATTAGTATTCGTTTTTATTGCAAAAAAAGTAATTTATAGTAAAATAAATATTATTTCAAATTGCTAGACCTAATATTTCTAATAAAAGAAATTATATTTTATTATTATTGGAAAAATAACCCATACCTGATAGATTGGAATGTATTAAAATATATTCATCAGAAATGATGAACTAAAACACATATGGATTTGATTGGCGATGCAATAGGTGGATTTTAACTTTTATTGTATATAGTTTTTATGACATTGAAGAAAAGGATAAATAAAAATTTTGAATATTTTAATAGTAGAAAAAAAAGTGGCTTAATAGAAAAACAGCATGTATCAATGTAAAGAGTATGTAATGATATATACCAAATAACATAGTATTAATATTCTTAAAGAAAAAGAATTGTAATGAATTAATATAATCCAGACTGATAATAATGATATTGATCTACTCTCAAGCAGAAATTGATAGATGAGGAAGCAGCAGAATTTGAGTTAAGACTGAGAAAAGAGGAATCTAAATTTGTCATAGCATAAGATAAGAATATGAATTTTTTTCTCTACTGTACAGTTTTTTTCAAACCTGCACTTATATATGTAATATATAGGGGTTTGAACTCAGACCTCACACGACTCTCAACCTTCCATGCTATCTCATACTGCTGATACACTTGATCACACATATGTTGAAAAGATATGGTGTATCAGCAGTATGAGATAGCATGAATGGTTGAGGGTCATGTGAAAGTCTGAGTTCAAACCCCTATATATTACATAAAATAAGAATGTAAGTTGAAGTTTATCCTAATAAATACAAAGAAGAATATCAATTTAAAAAATTATTATTAGTATAATTATGAAAGAAGTAAAATAATATTTTAAGCAGAAAATCAATAAAGATATTGGAGGACAATTAATAACCAGATCCACTTCTATATGAAACGTAAATAAAATCATGAAACTGGTATATCAATTTGAAAAGAATAAAAAGAAAACATGAGTAAAGACCTAAAGAAATAAAACAATATAACTTAAAGAATCAATAGCAAATGTAATTAATTAGTCTAAGAAGAATTAGAAGATCGATTAATACAAAATTATGAAAAGTTCCAAGATAACTTAAAGCAGAACTTAATTCAAGAATTGAACTTCAGTTATCAAGAATTGTAACAAAATTTTTAGAGA
This sequence comes from Epiperipatus broadwayi, assembly GCA_028023455.1. Classification (NCBI taxonomy): domain Eukaryota; kingdom Metazoa; phylum Onychophora; class Udeonychophora; order Euonychophora; family Peripatidae; genus Epiperipatus; species Epiperipatus broadwayi. Next base: position 16,317 of record JAQFVV010001676.1, on the reverse strand, counting down.
TGCAAATAATAAATCTTGAAAATAAAATGGAAACAGTAATGTATCAAATGCAAAATAAAAGAAAAAACTATAGAAATCATAAAAAAAAAAGAATTAATCAAGAAAATAAAGATAAACATAAAAAATAAATAAAAATAAACTGAACAAGTTCAAGTTTATATTCTCAACCTATAATTAAAACTTTCGTTGAAATTAATGAAAACTCGAACAATAAATAAAATACCACTAAACATCACACCAATCCTGCCTAATAGGATGGCTATGGTTGTCAAAGAGCCAAAGACACCAAAATGTATGGGCGCTAAATTGATCAGACCCATATGACTATATAAGCTATTGAGCTTGAATTGAAAATATTAATTGTGTTTTCAATTTCTGTCTCATAGTTTTGTAGTTAAATAGAGTTAAAAGGTGGGTGCTGGAAGGTTGCATTAGATCCTAAGATCTAGGTGCAGTGCTCTCAGATCCAAGGCTCCTCACTGATGAAGGCCACAAGCCAGAAACTAGTCTGGGGATATTGGATGAGTAGGCACTAGATAGGGATTTTATGCACAAGCCTTCTGGCATCCATTGATTGCTCTTGTTAGCACAAGATGCAACTACTATATGGAGAGTTTTGCTTTGTTTTGAATTGTTTAATAAATAAAATATTAATATATTCAAGAAACAAAAATATAAAACAAAGTAATATTTAATATCAATAATATTTATTTATATATTTTTATTTTTTAATATAATCTTTAGACTAGCAAATCATAAAGCAAGATATTTTTTTTTGTAATATCAATTATGACAAATAAGATAGTTTGTTTTTGTTTTGTTTTGCAAAGAGCTTAATATTAAAGAAAGATTTTTAGACTTGAGGAAGTTAAAATAGATGATGAAGAGAATATTGATTGACTAGTGGACTTATATTTTATTATAAAATCATAAGCATTGAAAGCACAAAGAAAGATCTAATTATAAAAACAAGATGAGATAATAATATTGTGGAGATTAATGGCTTATTAAATAGAGCTATAAGTTTACTTATTCAAGTTAATGGAAAATACCAAATGCAGATAGTTCAACGTTATAGCCCAACAAATTTTTATCGTGAATGAAAAAGTATACTATATATATATATATGGTTTTATGGCTCAGAAATATACGAAGCTGTAGCGCCTGTCCTGCGAGCGTTAGAATCGATTCTGGAATATCCTGATCCTGAGTCGGAAGCTTGAAAGATGTGTGGATGGCTTTTTATCAAGATAAACAATATTTAAACTTGACATATAAGATTTTAAGGCAACAAATGGAAAGTTATTAAAATTTTGGTAAAAGAGCTATAACAAATTTAGTTAATAATAAAGGGCAAATATTAATAAAATTTGGAAAAAAATAGGTAAACTTTGAATTCGTTTTAGAAATAATTCCAAAGTGAAATGCCTATGAAAACATCCAAATGAAATTATACCAGAATTGGATCGTATTTGATCAATATAAAACGTGTATTTCAAAGCTATAATAAACATGATCGATTCAACATAGTAAATGATCTTCAATTAGTGAGATTTAAGATATGCTTCTCTCATTTCATTATTTGGAACAATTGCTTCCGCCGTGTGTGCATAAAAACAATGTATAAAGAAAAGAAGAAATATGAAAACGTTTTAAAAATGATCCATCTAGAAGAATTGAATACTCAGGAAATTTGTAAAATCATAATAAAAATAATAATTTGGATATAAGAATATATAAATTGGTACAAAAAGCTATAGAGAATAAAAGTACTGAAGATACGTTCAACTAATGAGTATTAAAAGGAAAGTGGTTTTAGCGATAAAAAAAAAGATATTACTAAATGAGGAAAACTGTGCAAGTGTTATACAAAGAAGTATATCGTTTAAAAAAATAAAACAAAATAAAATAGAATTACATCTTCTGAAATTCCCAAGTATATAGAGAGGAGCATAAAACTTTTCACACGTTGAATGAATTGAGTTAATTATTTGATGCTCTTTTGTAGTTTGGAATGTAGTAAAATGACGACCTCAAGAGTCCAAGATCCATGAATCACGAGTTTAGCTTCATAATTTCCAATATTTCAAATTCTTATGAACTCCAGAGTAATATTCTATTCATTCAGGCTTTTGCTTCTGTTTAGACCCAGCCGATTGTTAAAATGAATATTTTTTGGCAAACTATATAAAAAAAAAATATTACCAGATTTCTTATATATACACACACACACGTATATATACACTTTCATTAGAAAAAAAATATAATTGCAAACATTCTAGCGCATTTAAATTAAATCTACGTTTATAAGAATATAGGTTTCAGCCTGAAGAATTTTAATTTAATAACAATAATAAAACTTCTAACAAAAATAAATGATATAATTTCACTCGCATTATAAGTATAAATAACAAGCGTATGAATGTCATTTTCTCAGAATAAACAAAATCATTTTCATTAGTTATGACCCCACAATGAAGGTTCAACATTGTCATTCCATTGATCAGTTATTGTTGAGAGTACAGATCTCATCACAAAATACTTCAACAGATTTCATTTTATTTTTAATAATCTTATATCAGTTTATTTCGCTTGCAATTTGTCAGTTTACTTATCGTCAACAGTTAACACGCTGCGGCTCCAATGTTTTATGAATATTATCATTGATATTTATCACCCAGTTCATTGCTGCAAGCATTTGGATTTAATTATGTCATATTATTTCAGTGAAAGAAAAAAATCTAATTAGCCTTTTAATTAAGGAGTATTAAAATACAATTATCTTTGATTCATTTAAATAATAATAATTAACAAATCTTAATGGTTCTTGTTTGAGAGATTATACGATATGTGAGTGCCGAAAGTGATGATTGAATTTTGCTCAAGAGATCTGAGAAATCCTCAGATGCTCTTCAACAATTCTTATAACAAAAGAAACATACTTTTTAAGTATATATATACCTAGAGAGCCAACCTCTTCTGATGTGACGCCTTCAAGATTAGAGTGGAAGATAGGTCTTGAATCCATCAAAATTTATGATTGGTATAGTTGTTCGAGTATCACCCAAATCCATTCTACCACTGCCCTAAACCATTCATTTTGCCATTATATTTGAATAGCTACGTTTATTACAAGAAAAGTAAAAATTTTCATTTTAATATTAAGTATTAGTACATAAAATGGATAACCTTTCTTGATGTGAAACTTTCAAAACCTTAATGAAAGACAAGTCTTGGAGTTATCAAAATTTATGGCTGCATATCTGTTCTACTATCAGTCTAAACCACTCTACCACTGTGCCAAAACATTTTATCATTGGACTAAACAATTCTATTACCGTTTTTCTGTGCCAAACCACTGAACCACAATGCTAACTTTACTTTAGCATTATTTAAACTATCAACGCATTAAACCTCTTTATAACTATACTAAACCATTCGACCACTGCAATAAATTAATAAGCCATTGCTCTAAACCTTTGTACCACTATAGTAAACTTTTCTATCACCACATTAAACCACTCCATTCTTGCACTAAAGCAATTTATTATGGCACCAAACCACTCTACTAAAACTGTAAACAAAGATTTTATGTTAATTAAAACTGCCCTAAAATAGTACTATTCTAAATTCAGAAATAAAAGAAATAAATATAGCAAAGCAAAAAAAAGTAAATAAAACATTATAAACGAGTTTTGCATGATGACACAAACCAATATGCATGCAAAAATCATCCATATGTATCACATGTTGATTCTGTAATCTGTTTGTTTTATATCTTTCAATGCTTTTTATTTTTTCCTTCAGTTAAAGTTTATTATTTGAAAGATTTCAACATTTGCCTAATTATTATTTAACATTATATTTTATTTTCAAGAATATCTATCTTTTTTTTTCATATGTCATAGCAGCTGCCGGGAGGCGAACCCATAACCGCCTGCAACCAACTACTTGTTTGCAAGGCGGCTGTGCTGATCTCTCGGCTAACAACGCTTGACATGAAAACAATAACAATTGTGCTATTTTAGTCATTATTCTTTATAATGTAAATGTTATTTACTATCCAACAGAAGCCATGAAAGATTATTATAGGTTACTTTTTCAGGAATTCTGTTGCTATTCATTTCTGTCACAAGTCCAACTCAATGAAAATATGCTTTTACAATAGTAAATTCCAACATAGAACTTCAAAGAAACTGAAAATCATAGTGGTGGCCTTACATCTTGTTATCAAAATTTTCTAGTGCCTCTAAGTATTTTTAACCAAAAGGTTATTCATCCACCTGTTTGAAATGCCACCATTGTTATATAGCTAAGATACTTCAGACTTTACTTATTTAATAATTAACCCACTAGAGAACAGTTTTCTATACATTGATATTAGATTACCCTTTCTTTTATTTAACTTCTTATTAAATTTATCCATTTGGCCTTAATTTTGCTTCAGCTTTTCTTTTTAAATAATGATTCCATCTTTTACCATCTATTGTTCCGATTATTTCTTAAAAATATTTTTTAAAATATGTTTCTTTCATCTTTTCTTAAGAGTTATGTCAGTTTTTTTTCCATATGCAAAAGCATCGGCCGGGAAGCGAAGTCGCGACAACCGTCTGCAAGCAACTGCTTGCTTGCAAGGCGCTGCGCTAATCTCTCGGCTATCAACGCTTGACAAGAGTTATGTCAATTTAAAATAAACATTCACTGCAACTTTTAAGTCATTCTATTATCTATAATTTTAAATTAATTAAATAATAATAATTATTTTCAAGATATTATTATTAGATCTGATCGATTTAGTTTTACATCCATTTTTATCAATTCATCTATAAAGTTCTGTATCTAACTTTTTAGATACGTCACTTAACATAAAATTATAATCATTACTGTATACATTTTTGATATCATCAAGAAATTACATATCTTTCTTAGTTTTATTTTATTTACCAGCATATAATTAACAGTATATTTCTGCTAGATCCATGTAACTTTCCATAATATATTTAATTTAGATTTTTAATTTTATCACTTTTTTATACATCTTTTTCAATAACACCCCATTCCTATTCTTCATTTATGAATAATAACATTCATATCACATAAAATCAATATTTTATCGTTATTCTTTTTAAATTATGTATATACATGTATTAACATTTTCAAATACTCTCAATTTTCTTTTATGTATTTTCGCAATGTGTAGAGATGGTAATTTGGACCAATTGATGATTGCTGGTTTGGCATGAAATACGTATATTGGTGATTATTTATCTTTTCAGCATATATGTGTTCAAGTGTAACAGTGTTATGAGATAGGGTGGAGAATGGTGGATCGTGTGAAAGTCTGTGCTCATATACCCTATATATTACATATCAAGATATGTTATTCTAGCCACATTCTTTCATTTTATTCTCATATGTTCCTTATACATTTTTTTCTAAAACATTGTTGTTAATAATAATTCCTATATCTTCTCAGTTATTTCATCTACTTGCTGTTCATATTTCATACTTTTCTAGCTTTTAAATAAAACATGTCTGTTGCTTTCATATCTATCTTTTGGGTTATAAAATCTTCCTTTCTTTTTAAATGTATTTTTTTTCCTCCAAGAATCATTTCAAAATTTATTTCTTAATGTTATTTACTGTTCTGCATTTTCTTTTACTTCATTACCTTCTATAGGTACAAATTTATTTTTTCTTTCCATTTGTAGATCTGTATCTATCTTTTTTAACGTGAATATATGCCAGTTGTATTTTTATATTGGGCTACTTCCATCATCTAATACGAGTATTGAATGTCTAGAAAAATTTAACTTCATTTAAATATTTCAAATACATTCAACTGTTAGTAATAGCACATGTATTTTAAATATTTAAATAAAATTAATTTTTTCTAAACACATTCGATATTCATATTATAATGATGATGGAAATAGTCCAATATAGAAATACAACTAGAACACTATCATCTTCAGGAAAACACTGAATATATCTCACTTTTTCGTTTCATGAATAACTAATAACATTTATTTTAAATTATATCTATTAACATAAGCATAAAAAACTTTGAATAATCTACTTCAAACATTTATATTGGACATTCAAGTCCATACCTCAAACATTTATATTGGATACTCAAATCCCAAATTTTTTAATTTCTACTCAAAATGAACATGTGGCTATTACCAACATTACATTTCATCAGATATAAGATAAACATACTTAACATTGACACTATATGTGAGTGGTATCACAGATCAGAAGAGAACCAAAAACATAAACTCTTTGAGTATAGTAGCTTACAATACACTCGATTTTATATTACAAAAATTTATCAGAAAAAAGAATGCCATTATAAGTTCAATTATAGAGTCTTTTCCAAATGCCTGCTTTGCAGAAATAAGAAGTACAATATTTATACTATGTGCATTTTGGTGCATAAGATGCATTCATCTTTACAATAGTAATGCAAGAAATTTTAATACATTTAAATACAAATTACAGTCATTAAAAGAAAGAAATAAACAAATCACCCCATCAGTATTTTCACAGCCACTTGGTAACTTGCCCATCGGTGCTCTAAGCTCTAGTGAGATGTATTTTCTGTTTCCCATTTTATTGCAAATGTTTTTAATAATAGTATAATTTACTAAATGCTAACTTTTGTATTATTCTTTGATTAGTTTTGTATTCATTTTTTTCTTTTAAACTGAAATATCTGTATATATTTTCTCATTTTAAACTCAAATATTTGTAGATATATTTTTCCTTGAATGAAGTTCATTCTAAAACTATTTATAATGAAATTAAATTATAGTCATGTTTCAAAATTTTATTCGCCTTCCTTTTTCATTAGATTTTATTTAATTTTCTAAGATAATAGCTTGCAAATATCTGTTTTCATTGTCTTTAAATAAAAGTCATTATGCAAGTTTTTAGATGTTGTTCATTCCTATCATAGTTTCATCTTTCATTCTTAGTAAAATATGGATATATGTAGTTTACTGGAGTGATTATGTGTCAGGCTCTGGAATATTCTGCTCTCAGACCGATTCCAGTTCCAATACTTCTGGAATTCTAACCTGGAGTTCTGACCACTATTACTTATGCTCTCTTTTATAAACTCCCAAGTAATAAAACCATTTCCTTATTTATTTATTTATAATAAAATACATCACTTATTTCTGTGACTATACTATAAACAATACATAGTTATGTGGTAGAGTGGTAGTTAAAGATCTATAAAATACAGTTCATCTCTGCGATGTCCAATGCTCACATTTCAAATGATCTCCTGAATGATGAATCATTTGTTTATTTTGGGTCTGACATGGTGTAGTGCAGTAATAGAGCTGTGGACTTCAAAGTTAAAGAGCCAGAAATCACAGCCTATCTCTATGACTTTTAGTGTTTGAATGCCGTATGATCCCTCTACTGACTGATTTGTCTACTACTAATACTTCAGAGTTCAGATTATTTTTTCGTTTATGAAATAAATGAATATTATATCTAACCTATTTTTGAGAAAATTATAGATCCATATATCTTTTTCTCATCAAAATTAGACTTAAATAATCAGTAATAAAAATATATAAAAAGGATATAGCTTTATTGCTCAGGAGTTTCTAAAAAAGTTCGACCAGTCAGAAACAATCCCAAGTCGAACCATACCAAGTGTGCCAAAACGCGCGCAGGCCATAATACATCCAATTAAGCAAGAAATAAAATACTTTTATCATCATCATCATCATCATTTTTAACTATTGTTGATCCACTTCAGGGTAAAAGTCACAAGTTCATCCTATTTTTTTTTATCAATAGCCTCTCTTTTCCATATCTCATTAATAAACTTTCTTGTTTCATTCAGCATCTCATTGTGGTTTCGTTCTAGGTCTTTTACAATCTTTCGGGATCCTATTTTTGATAACTGTACTCTATTTATTCTTATATTTATTAAGTACGGTTTTTTGTTTACTGCATTGATTTACACGTATTGGAATGAATTAGATTATTAATTATTTATATTTTTAGCGGTCAAAATAAATTTTTAGTCAAGCGTTGTTAGCCGAGAGGTCAGCGCAGCCGCCTTGCAAGCAAGCGGTTGGTTGCAGACGGTTGTTGCGGGTGCGCCTCCCAGCCGATGCTATGACATATGGAAAATAAATAAATTTCTAAACGAAATAAAGTTAGTTTTGCCATTTATTTCATTTTGGTTTTTTTTTACGAAATAGTATAATCCTAAGCGCTTATGATTTATTCAAGCCCTCTTAAAATAAATTCTTATTTTTATTAAAATATCTTAAACCCTTTTCCCACACAAACATTTTATCTTCGAAAATTCCACTTATAAGTTATTATAAAATAGAAAACAACCAATTAATTGCAACTAGAAAAATATCCAGTTAAATACGCCTTATTCTTTTGCTATCTTAATTAATTTAAAGGCTTTTACTTATTAAAGCAAAACGTAACATAAATGATTCATTAAATTTAAAAGGCTATTAAATGGTAATTGGATTATATACAGCAGTTGTAGACAGTCTAAAATTAATATAAACATTGTACTTCACACGCCCACTCATACACATGATTATATATACAGTATAATATTTAAATACAAGTATGGTCTATATACTTAAGCTAAATGTAATTAGATAGAATTTGAACCCAGACTTTCAAGCTCTCTTCAGGCATCCACTCTATTTACACAAACAATACGCATGAACGCATAGATAAAAAATGATCTCAAATACACGTGTTGGTGGCCTTGTGGTTAGCATAGTTGTCTTCCAAACAGCTGGTCCCGGTTCGCTTCCTGGTCAACGCTTTGACATATGACAAAAAATACACCTATATTGTGAGGAAACAACATTCACCAGTTGATTTGTATTAGCATCTCCCATATATTATCAATGCTCTGTTTATATTAAGATAGTAAATGTTCAACGTTTAAGGGACAGGCTTCAATCTTTTTCACTCTTCAAATCTTCAGCCATTCCATATCATTGAAAATCTGATGAAAGGAGCTTGAAAGTTTTACCCAGATCCACACATCCAAAACTCAAAACTGGGCTTAACCAACCATAGGATAACCTCGTTATTTAAATACTGGGCTCTGGAGCCCAAGTACCTTGATTTCATAATCAAATTAAATCTTGAAGCTATGCCAACTCTATCCTTCCTTTGTCATAGACGGCATATCTCAAAAGTAGATCCGATGTGCTCCAAATGTCATAGAGAGGAGGAGTCCTACAACCACATCATTACAACATGTAATGTGCTGGGAACAGTGAGACAATATATAATAACATCAAGACAGACTACTACACTATAATCTCACTGCAAAAAAGCATCAAAACCAAACAATTCCCAATCATCAGATTATCACTTTTTATAACATATTCGATCTGGTTTGTACACAGCCTCACCCAGATCAAAATGCCTGCTTTACAAAAACAATGGAAAAGATTAAGAAAAGATATTAACTATTGTCATCAAAATTTATTTTTGAAGAGACTTGGAAGCTATACAAACTTCCCAACCACTCAAATATACATGGATAATCACATCAACTGTCAACATTTGTCAATATTATATAATTTGAGTCTTTCAAATTTCAATTGTTTAACAACTGTCTCAATCATTTCAAATGTGTGTTTTTTTTAATTCCTTTAATTATGTTGCTTTATACAAAATGTAATCTTTATTAGACCTAATAAAATTTATTTTTAAAGTAAAGTCTGGGTTTTAATGATTATATATATATATATATATATATATATATATATATATATATATATATATAATCATATATAATATATATATATATATATATATATATATATATTAAATACTAAATACGCTTATTCTGAAGTATATATTTAAATTAAACCGAAGCAAACAACTTCCATGGATTCTTGGCTTCATCTTAGATATTTGAACAAACATTTTGACAATGTTGAAAATAAACCTAACCATAATTTCTGATTTTATATTGTATACCCTTTTTAAAATTAAGGCTTTATTTCCAGCTTTGTCAACAAATGTTTACTTAAAAACATTAGAGTTGAAGTTAAAGTTGTCTATTTTTTTTTTCTAAATGTTTGTTGACCAATGATCATGATCACTATTAGCAGCCAATGATTATATATTGTGATGGTCAGAAACCGCCACTAGGAGTAAATATTTTTCTTAAAAATAATGAATTGTACAACCAATAAATCAAACTATACATCATATGTTTATTAACTAACATATAAACAAAATAACTCAACAACTATTTTAAAAGGTCGTTTATTTCTCACATTGATAATATGTTGATAAGTAAAACTAGTGCTTTCATGTATTCAGCAAATTATATGACCCAATAATAAATTTTTATAATTGTTAAATATCGTTTTATAAAACTCTATGAACTATTTTCACAAAGATTTTATGTTTAACTTTATACTATTCAATATCATTTGAACTTTATGATACTATATCATGCAAACATAAATGCACATGATATCACTTAATTTAATAATGTTTACATAGGTGAAAGTGACAATTTTGGATAGGATTTAAAAAAAATAAATTTAGATCTAGTGTCTGAAATGATCCTTGTATCTCACTGAGGAGTGCTGAAGCATGAAACCAATGACCAATGACTCTTGTCATATTATACATTATTGACTTTATTAGCAAAAGTAATATCATAATCTGTTATTATATCATACACTCAGTTTTTTTATTTATGAAGAGACAAAGATAATATATTCCTGCTAAATACATTAATATTTAAAATATAACCAGGCTGATGTAACTAGGATTCTTAACATCAGCATTTCCTAAAAATAATATATCTGTCTGCTTTAGAGTGCATGTATAAACATAAATACTCATAAAATATTATTACATTAACACATTGATAAACAGCAGATTTGTCATCATATGTTAGGATTTAAACTGCAATGTAGGGATTATTAGAATAAATGGAATTGTTATTAACATAAAATCAGGAATGTACATCTGGGAAAATGCATATAATTATCAGTTTAAGTACAGGAATTACTTATCTGCATTTTATAATCAAGAAAGCATAATATACATACATTAAAATCCTTATTTTAAAAATACCTGCAACGAATATTGATTATATATAAAATACCCTAGATACATACCCATTTCATGATCAACATCTCTACAGATAAACATAAAATAAATTCATTCATTTAAATTAGTTAAATTACTTTATCATTTTTATAACAATATCTATGAAGTTCTAATAAGCATTTATCATTTTCTCATCCAATGGCATAAAACGAAGTTTAAACAAATCTTTACATTTTGGTCGTTTGCATTGTCAAATGATCTCAACTGATTTATTCAACATTGCATTTATAATTATTTATTTAAATTCAAATTTATAACATTCTAAGTAAAACTGTTGGTATATATGCATATTTTTAATTCTGAGAATTCATTTATTTAAATGGTAAAAATTTTTTATTATTATTATTTATCTTTATTAATTAAATCTATGTAGAGATTTCTTTACTATTATCAAAACAAAATTAAAATAGAATTAAACCTTAAATATTTTTAAATGATTCAATTATAATTATAAAATAGGCATCATTTATAAGACAATGACAATAAATAATATATTTATAATATTTCTATACCCAAAATTTTTTGTTTAAATTTTATACAGTTTATATTAAAGTTTGTTTGGTATCTTTTATGTGTAAATAAAAAGATAATGTTGTTAATTTGAATTTAGATCTAAATAAGTATACAGTTATAAAGATCAAATATTCCTGACTAATTTATTTTAAAACTCAGGAATTTAGTCTAGTTATTGACTACAAATCCTTTACATTTCATTGAAATATTTGACTCGTATTTATAAAATCTGTATTTACTAAGAGTGTGATTGGTGAATGATGATGTCATAACCTCTATGTTTATGTGAAAAAAGTAATTCTGCCATTACAGAGGGTATAGCATATATTTCATAGTAAAGGTTCTTATCCATCTGCAGAAACAGCTATAAACTCAGATTTGTAATTCAACTCTAATGTATTTCATGCTTTTATGGTCTGTCATTTCTCTAATATAATTCAGATGAACAACGTACTTATCAATGTTAGTATTGTTTAATAATAATAATAATAATAATAATAATAATAATATATTAAATCTTAAAAAAATTGTTAAAGCAACCAATTAATGATTTTTTTCCAGAAAATCAAGCTTTATCTGAGATTGCTAAAAATTAAATTTGTGCTTTCAATCCCCTGATGAAAATTCTGTAAAATGTTTTTTTTACAGCTTTAAAATTCATATATACTTATTTTCTAAAATTTTAAATACAAAACAATTTAAAAGATGGTGGGAAAATTGAATATGCAGTCCATAAAAGCATATCAAACTCTTCTGATGATAGGTAATTATTATATAATTTGCAGTCTCAAACTTTGCAAGATTATTTCAAGAAAATATTACGATTGTCAAGAAATATATTACAACAGCCTAAAAACTTGATTTTTTTGAAAAGTTTATTATTTTATTTGTATTGTAATTATATAATAATTATTAAATGTAAAAGAATATATTCTTCTGAATCTTGTTACTATAGAAATTAAGGATGTGGGAAACACAGCTGCCAAGAAAAGAGGTCCCTCAGTAGATTGTTATAATATTTAGTGATATTATAAAAATGATGAAATTTTTTTAAACCTTTAAAGTGTAAATTGATAGATTTAATACTTATTAAAAATAATTCATTCAGATTTTTAAAATAAACATCAAATGAAAAAGATTCCATTCATTTTCAAACTGAATTGGCTCCACTGAAATTTGTTGATGTGACAGCATTTTGTTTTGATTAAAATCTAATTTTTAAAATAATTCTGAACTCAAATGTGATTTTTTAAAATTTAATTTTTAAACAAAAATATATATTGAATTAGGTCAAATTTATTGTATTCTGATAAATAATAATGGTTTAATATCAAAATGAAAGTTGAAAGCTTAAATCTTGTAAGAACAAAGAAAATTTTCAGAATACAGGATGTTTAAAAAATATTACAAATATTATATTTAATAAAAAATATTACAAAAATGATGGACATTTTGTATTCTCACATTAATAAATGGTAACTATTAATAAAGCCAAAAAACTATTACAATTAGTTGGATGCTATAAAAAATGTATTCAGAAAGCACATCAGTAAATATCAAATATAACAGGTATATTTAATAATGTAAATTTTAATTTAACTTTATTAAAATTTGGAAATTTATTTATATAATATTTAAATGTTTTGCTTAATTTACATAAAATCTTAAAAAAGTTTCTGTTAATGTGACCAATTATTATAAAAACAATGGTCTCTGCCATTAAAAAAATTGCTTGAAAAAACATGTGCTTTTAACTGCAGAGATATACAGTACATAAATTCATATTTGAAATGTAATATATAATGAGAGAGAAAAAAAAATGCTTTTGTAATGTATTTCCATTTAGTTTTGGTTAGCTTATAATTTAAATTGTACCAATGACTTTCTGGCTGGCTACATTTGTCACATTTAATATATAATATTAAAATATCTTGTTTAATTTACATTAAATTTTAAAAAGTTTTGGTTAGCTTATAATTGAAGTCAAAACAATAGTCTTTTGGATGACTAGATTTTTTTATGTTTATTATATAATATTAAAATCTTTTGATTAATTTACATTAAATTGCAAAAAAAAAATTGTTTAAAGCAAGTAATTAAAAACCACCAGACTTTATATAGCCTGGATGGAGTATGGTTATATTATAATACTAGGTATCACTTTCATACATAATTTTATTAGTCCATTTGTTAAATTGCTATATTGGGTGCAAATTCCCAATATTTTGTTTTTAATTCATTCTGTACTCATTTTGAGACATTTCTATAAGATTGACAAACATCTTTAGCAGAAATTTTGCATATTTTAGCCTGCCATCCCTGTAAAATCTACATACAACATTTCAGTTACAGCAATTTTTATCACATTGTAGGTGATTCCTGAAACTTATTAATTTTTTTATATGTGGATAATAAAAATTTCCAAACTGTTTTTTGTAAATTAGTTACATCTAAAAATAATCTTAATGTGTGTATAAATTAATAATTTTTTATCAAGTGTTTTATAAGTTTCAGAATATTAATAATATACTGTTATCATTACCTTTTTAATAATCAAATTTAAGCTTTTTTGGCACAATATTACAATTACCTTATACAATATTTTAAATGATCATTAAAATATATTATTATTCTTAATACATAAATGATAATAAATACTGTACTACTTCAAATATAACTTTTTTTTCCAAATTTTGAATCCATAAAAAGTGGTATGTCTTAAATTTGAACCTAATATTTTTAATATATTATTACTGTGGATTTTTACTTTATGCTATATTTGCACATAGTATTATGATCACAATCATTGATATCCCTGTTCAGGATAGAATGTTAAATCTTTTTAATAAAAAAAAATTAACATTAAATGTCAATATTTTTTGGATTAATTTCATAAATGGCTTTAACTCTATTTCAAACCATTATTTTTAATGTTATTTTGCTGACTTTACCATTATTTTATTAAGAAAACTGTATTGAATAATCTTTAAATTTTTTTACAACTAATAAATCAATACACTAATAAAATAAGAACCTGCCTTTGCTCTGATTGGTTGTTTTTTGTTCTCTACACAAGAGAGCATCTATCAACAATTTTAACAGCTCTGATATCTTTGTTTTTATTTTCAAAGTGACAACATAATACTATAAATTTTTTTTACACATTTATAATTTTTTACTGAAAATATTTATGAAAATATTAATTAATTTAAAATAATGATTCAGATTTTAATAAAAAAATGTAATTTTACATGAAAACAAATTGAGAAAGAAATCAAAGACATATGGCTGCAATTTATAATTGGATAACAAATATATGTTTTATATTGACCACTATAGATTATTTTTGCCTATTATAAAAATAAATTTATTAAAAAAAAACTTTCATTTATTTTAATGTTCTGAAAAATTATTAAACTGCATTTTAGAGAAGGTTCTTAATAAAAAAAAGGTTTACTAGTAACATTAAATGTCAGTACTGTATTTTAAGTTTTTTTTTTTATCTTTGAAAAAAAAGTTAGGGTATTTACCCTAAAAACACCAACTTTGCATTGCAAATAATATACTTAGAATTATGAGTGGATTTTGCAGTCTTAGAAAGATATACCTGAAGAAATTATCAATTTAATCTTTCTTAAAATATTGCATTACTAACAATTTAAAGGGCCTGAAAATGATGTACCTTGCTGGAGTAATGAAGATGAGAATTCAAGTTCTGAAAGTGAAGATGTAGAAAGTGAAAGTATGTCTGAAGAAAATTTGCAATAAATTAGGTGAGATTATTGTATTTATCTTAGTTTTTATTTAAGTGAATAAAAATGTTTTTTATTTTTCAATAAAATGATTAAAAAAATTTTGTTTTTCAAGTTTCCAAGCTTAAAATTCTATTGTGTCTTAAATTCGGTGGTTCTTATATCGAAAGTAATATGGTATTACACACACACACACACATGCACATTGACATACATTTACTGTTTGTTCATGTTTGTAATAAATTTGCTGAAACATTTCAAATGTTGGATAAAGGAAAAATTTTTTATATGTATTTATTTGTATTAAATATAACTGAGTGAGCTTAAGGCTAATAAGACCAGATTCATAGCACTAGGGGGGTGTCTTGGTGTGCTGCAATATTTTTTGAGAAAGTACTAATAATTTAAATTAGCCATTTAAATATTCCACTTGGTTGAGAATTCATGACATGGCTATAGTTTTTAAGCTGAAAGCACATTCAGATATGTTTACTAAAAATAAATCTATATAAAGAACCTTTTACTTAGACAATGTTCCAAACTTTTTGGCCAATTTATTATACCGATATACATGTAAACATCATTACACATGCCAAACTCTTACTTTTATGAATTGATTATTTTTCATGGCTCTATCTTTTTCTTGCCTTGCATAGCCCATCCATAAAAATAATAACTTTTCTGTGCAAACTCCCTCCTCCATTATTTTGAATTACTATAAAATGATGGATGACTGCAATCAGGTAAAATGATTATATATATATATATATATATATATATATATATATATATATATATATATATATATATATATATATATATATATATATATATATATATTATAGCATTTATGAAAAAAAAAGCTTGTTTAGAGCTAATGGAATGCTTACTATATATA
>JAQFVV010001675.1:0-52838 GCA_028023455.1 Epiperipatus broadwayi | reverse complement strand
TATAAGAAAATAAATAAAGCCTTACGCTATGTCATGTTTATTTCGAAGCCCGTAATCTCGGTCGGATAGGCGGCCGGTTACAATATATATATATAATAAACCTTTTCTTTAGCCAACATTCCAGTCAATTAAATGTTTATTAATATTATAAGCTTTTGAGATATTTCTAGTTATAAAATATTGAATTTTTTAAAATGAAACTGGTATTAATCAAAAAGATAAAATGTTACTTTCCAAAAATTGTTTTTTTTTTAGCAGTGCTACCTTATGAATAAAGTCTGAATTTCAAAAAGTACAGGCATGAGGTTGGTGAAAAAACATAATATCTGGCATGGGGTGGGAATTTGATATTTTATATTTAAATTTTTAGCTAGTGATAAGTATTGAGTCTATTTCTTAATTGAAATATATAATACTTTTATTTTTTTCTCATTTTGAATGACAGTAAGCTTTGAAATAGTTTATTGGTGGCTAAATCAAGCAGATGCCAAAGTGCAACATAAGTTTAAAAATTATTTTTTTTATTTCAATTGATTAAAAGCAAAAACAAAAACTGTATCTTATTAACTTCTAGATTTACAATATGCTAATGGCTAAACTATTCTTTTAAGATAAACAATTTACCTAAATAATATTATTAATATTTCGAATACAACTTATACAGACTTTGATTTAGTAAGTAATATTTAAAAAGCTCAGATACTTTTAAAACTATTTATGAAAAACAAGATTCCAAAACATTTGGCTAAAAAGATTATCAATTTCAGACTATAATTTAGTTTAAATATCTTAAGACATTTAGATACAAAGATGGGTTTCAATGTTGAGATGCCGTTTAGACCCAAATGAACTGTCGATTCATATAATAACTCATAAAATGTGATATTTAATTAAAGTGATTTAATTACTTTAACTAAACTAATTATAATAGCAGAATGACATTCTATTACAATATCTGTATGGAAGTGAGACTCTGTATTTCTACTAATTCACATAAAAATATAAAAGTATCATAAAACTAAATATTGTTTTCATCAATTTGCTTGTTTTTATGACACTGGATTTGCTGTCAAAACTACGTCTTCATTGGTTTGGTATATGCATAATAAATGGATTTGCATAAACTTTCTAATGTTTATTTTATAGTAAAATTAAATATAGCTTATATGAAAAAAGCAGTCATTATATAGTTATCTTCCAAAAGTGCAATAATGATTTTTATTGAAAAAATATGGCTGAGATAAAATATAATGTAGAGCTACCATTAATCTAGGTATTCAAATCATTTAAAAAGTAAAGTTTCAGGCAGAAAATTAAAAAGATTGTATCTTAACATGCCAAAGCAAAATATTACATGCTTGTCTTATGCAGAAATCAAGTTTAACATTTTAGTTTTTCTCTTCTGTTTCTTGAACTTAGATAATGACCCACTTATTTATGAGAAGCTACTAATGAATCAATGGAGTATATGTAGACTTATAATTTCTTCAAGTGAATTGTAAAATTAAATCACACTAATTTGCAAATTATTTTCGTCTTATTTACATGTGTGTATATGTATATTAGATGAAAACTAAGACAAAAATTTGTTCTACAATTTTCATTCATATTCAGGAGAAAAATAATAAATTTTGAAAAAGATAAACTTAAGTTATATGTATATTTACTGTCTGTCGAGCTTTTAACAAAAAGTATTTATTTTTAAGATATAAAATGTTACTATTTAAAATAATGTGAATAATCTTTTAAAACATACTTAAAATAGGGAGTTAATTTTGGAAAGAAAATTACACATTTATATGCAGTCGCTTTATTTTTGAAGAGAGAATTAAAACGTAAGTTTTATAACATTATTGCATTTTATATTTTTATAAAGTATTATTTAGAATAAGCTTAGCAAATGTCGACGTTTAAAATAATTTTTAACCCTATCTTACTTATAGCATTTTAAAACTTCCTAAAAAAGTGAGTGGCATTATACATTTAAATTAATTATATTATATTTATTATGTTTTATTTATAAATACGCAGGATTCAGTATAATATTAAAGAAAGATTTTTTTAAATACAAAATGATCCAGATTTACATAATGAGTACCGTTTAATATTTATATATATATTGTGTGATTTCTTTTTAATACTTTGAATAGTCTTACAAAACGTTAATATTCTGTTAGAATATAATTTAGAAAAAATGTAGAATGATAAAAAAAAAATGTTTTTGTTATTATATCTGTTGATTCCAATTAATATCCCATAAAACTTGATAATATATATTTGACAAGATGTAATAATATTCAAATGATCAAAATCAATAAATTATAATATTCATTAAAGTACGCGATTTTTTTAAGCCTAAATAAAATAGATTTGAATATTTAACTCTATTTTATTTTGCATGTGCTTTTATGGGAGTTCAAACTTTTGCTTATAGTAATAGTAATTTTAATACTATTATTTAAAAAAACGTTTTTGACAAAATCAGACAAACGTTTGTTTGTTTTTTAATTTTTAAACGTATCTGCATATATGGAAAATTTAATATTACAGAACTATGCTTAAAATTTTTACGAGACAAAATAATATAAAATATCTTTCTATATTTTACAAAATACATTTTAAATTATTTATTTTTCTATTTGGCATTTTAGTATTATCCATTATCATTTCCAGCCAACAAAATGATCCATTTCAAAAGAAGAATCTTTCGGAGTTTAATCCTGCTTTAGTTTTATAAATAACTACTCTTATTCACAAGATTTATAAATGTATTTATCTTATCCATTTATTTCAGATGCTTTTTTTCTTAATTTTATACATTTTTTAGATTCTAATTTCAGTTATGATCAGAATATCCATCCAACTTTATTTTAACTATTTAATTTATATTTATGATACTTGTTTTTTCCTACTCTCGTGTATTTTATCTTCAGTAACTTGTTTAATCTTGTGTGTTTCTTCATGTACAGATGTGCTGTCTATATTTTCTATATATTCTTTTATTAAACATAGTCCAATTAGGAATATATTATTTAATATAAAGTTATTTCCACTGAAAGCATATCATTCAAGTTTTGTTTATTATTATTATTATTATTATTATTATTATTATTATTATTATTATTATTATTATTATTATTATTATTATTATTATTATTATTATTATTATTATTATTATTATTATTATTATTATTATTATTATTATTATTATTATTATTATTATTATTATTATTATTAATTTTCAAATGACCTTATTTAACAAAGTAAAAGGATTGCATTATTTCTTTTGTATACATATTATTAGATTGCTAAAATTACAAATAACTGTATTTTGTAAATACATATTATAGAGACTTTGATAATTAAAAAGTTATCAACAAGTTTACCTGGGAAGGTATTTGAAAACAGTGGATGGATGAAGGATTTTATGTCCATCTCCCGCACTCTCATATACCCTATATATTACATATATAGACACAGATATATATATATATAAGCCTGTGTGCTTCAGTTATTAATAATCCTACCGCATATTATAAATCTCCAAATGTGCTGAATTTTTCTATTAACATTCTGCAATTGTGATTTGAATTCTACAGTGTTCAATTTATTTTATAAAATAATCTTTTAAATAAATTTTACCTGGTTAAATGTAATAAAGTGAATCATACTTCAAATTGAAGTGATAGTGTATCGGTGCATGATTAGGATTTCTAGAATTTTTTAGACCACAAAACAGTGAGATGTAAACAAAAGTTTATTTTAAAACAACAATTTTATTAACAAAGATAAACTTAAAACAAAACATCTACATTATTTACAAAGTTCCACATAGCTTTCCCTTGTTCTTCAACCGTACATGAAAAATTTACACAAGTAAACAGCTGATCTAGCTATATTATAAGCTAACAAATATTATTTTATTCTTAATGAACTTCAGAATTTACAATCACTATGGAATAGAAAAATGATTATACTATTTGCGTTAACAATCCTTAATGTTCAGTTATAATAAATATTAAATTTTTCCATATATTTTTATGATTTCGAATAAATGATTTATTTTATGATTAAGCATTTTATTTATGAAGGTAACTCTTCATATAATAAGGAGCTAGTAATTTACATTAATTAGTTTAACTTAATATGCCTCAACTAAATGCTTTTAAATTGGAGATATTTTATGCATTGCTTATCCTCGCGTTAATTAAATTATTATTCAAGTGTTTAAGAATCAGTACTCAGATCGATCATTCCTTTACATGCATACAAATCATATACTAATGTTCCTACAATAATAATATCTCAGTTGACTTACCACTTCAGCGAAGTTCTCAGCTGGTTGTAAATAGCGCTTTGGATACACACTACTTACCATTGTTACTTCCCATGTTTTAATTCTCAAATTCCCTATTCAACTTTATCATTCATTATTCTTGGCTCTTACTAGTGAAATAAAGCATTCAAATAATGCAATGCCTCAATAAAATAAATCGCACATTTAATCCACACTCATAAAAAAACATCAAATTAATTTTATGACCTTGTAAACAACATTCATAACTTATACTTTTCTATGCTTTAAGCCAGCATTAACATGAAGATTGATAAAGACACAAATAAGAGAAATATACCTTTTCATTAAGGCTAAGATATGCTAGGATTCATCGCTAGTCATACAGAGATACATGGGTAGTCCTAACACCCTCTGGCTATCAATAAAGAAATCATCTTATGGTATAGAAATAACAAAGTGGGAAACTCATCCACTACATCTAAATATTTCATAAAAATTTTACTAAATATCTTAGTGAGCGAGCTAAGCTACAACTTCACTAGCTAGGTGGTGATTTTTTAACCAACCACCTATACAAGGGTCTCACACTAATTTGTACACATATATAAAATTTTACACTTAAACTACCTCCATGAAATATTGCACTGACACATGAGCCAACAATTTTCTAAGCATAAATCAGCTTATATCTAACTTAATTTAACTTTAATGATAATAATATAATAAAAATAAGAAATGCATATCATTTGCAAAATCATCTTTCTGCACTGTTGGAACATAGTTATTGCATTTTATCACAATATGCATTCCATCTTAAAATATAATATTTATATGCATAAATATTTAACAATAATACCTGATCTTTTAAAAACACAACGTTCTTACTTATACTTCTCTGTTTTTTTAATTAAGGGCATATTTCAAAAATTTTATACTAACGCAAACTAAAAAAAACTTTAGTATAAGTTAAATTCAAACTTAGCATATGATTAACTCTTTTGCTAATCTATTTAAATTTAATATTAGAAAAATAGTAATAACAAGTAATAAATTTATACTTAAACAGACCTCCTAAATCAACCTCGGATCTTTCTTACATATTGCTGCAGCTGCAAATCTCATTTAGTTTTGTGTTTTGTTTTATTTTCTTTTGTTTTGTGTGCACACATATTGAGTTAAATAATCCATTGGGAAACTTTAATAACTTTTAGTGAATTAATCCTCAAGGTTTTTTATTTCTATTCGAAGTTTTAGCATGTAATCCACTTTTCTTTTTAAATGCATAAAATATTAATCCAAGGTCTTTGTTTTTTTATGAAATCACTTCTATACATTAGTAATCCTTACAATTGAATGCAATAATATTTCACTTCATATTAAATTCTTTATTCATTTTGGGTTCTTTGCATTAGATTACATTTCATAGTGGAAGATAACCAGCTTTCTGTTTAGATGTATACGTTGGTTTAATATAGCTTCACTGAAAGATGTCCATTGATCCATGCATTTCTCCATAAATTCTCAAAATATTCCTTTAATTTTGTTATAGGTTTGTAGCATCTTTATCTAGTTAATAATTATATATTTTTTCTTTATTAGTCATTCATTTCTTTTATTGATAAATTGTTACTTTGATTCACTATTTCAAATGGGATTTACTATATAACATTAGCATTGGAATTCAGTTCCACACTTATTTTTAATAAAATCAGAATCATCTTTCAGAATTTTTGATAATACAAATAATCAGATCCATCTGTTTTAATAAGTACAAGTTTGAAATAAAGATTCATAAAATACAGTGTTTCCTAGATTTTCCTTAAGCAAAATTTTCTCTGTGGTTTAAGTTTCATTGTTTGCCAATTGCCAAAATTGTTACAATTGTATGGAAAGAAATCATGAAATTAGTTAACTTCAGGAGAAACAAGCATGCCTAATATTAAAATTTACTCACTGATCATGTCTTATAATATTAATAATTTTTGACGATGTTTCTCATTCAGAAAAAGAACCAGAAAAAAATAAGATTTAAAATTTTAGTATTAAAAAATTGATAATTTAAGCTGACAAGGTTCCTCTTCCCCTAGATAGACTGATGACGAAGAGACCCCCTCCTTAAGAACGGGTGATGTTTTTATATTATCTGGACTCCCTTTTTCAATTCCTGAATGATTGACTTGCCAATCTAATTATATCTAAATTTTGATTGTTTGATTGCTATTGTTTTACAAATTATTTATTTACACTTTTACAAATATCATGTGTTTTTGTTAAAAATTTTCTCGCTTGTGGAAATCCCTCTGAAAAAACAAAAATTGATGTTTTTAATAAAAAATAAATACTATATAGCAACCTAACTTCAAACCTGGTATTTTGAATGGAAATTGACTGCTATATATGAGATATTGAAACAAAATAATAATTCTTTAAAAGAGCTTTCCATTGAGATCACACACTATTTCTATCGATTATTAATTAATTCTATAATTATAATTTCTAATATATTTTACATATATACATACACACACAACTCTATTTAAACTGATTGCTTAATACATTTAATGATTCTTGATCTTTTTCTTAGATAATTTGCTTTTAATAAATTATAGTATTATAATTCACAGTTATAAAAAATATGACTTTTACTAGTCATTCTCACGAAGTTAACTTTATATATTCTAACCCCTCTTCTTTCTTTTTCAATTTCTAAACTATTAATAATAATTTGTAAAATATTTTTAGCAGATACATTTCTCAACTATAATGGTTGCTGATTTAATATAACTTCACTAAATTGACACCAAAATAAAATAATCTCTGTTTATAAAACTTTATGAATGAATTTTGTTTGTGTGCTAAGTAATTTACCTAAACCTATTCGAACTTTTATTTTGATTTGAACTTAGCACTTATAAATGACTTATATATTACCATAACATACATTTATGAGGAAAATTTTAATAAACACATAAATATCTCAGCTTAAGCATTAATGGAGTTTTGGTAAAAACCAAAGGCTAGAATATATATACACAGCTTTTCATCTCCATTTCCAACCAATCTGTTTATTTAATTTTTAATTTACTATACACAATTTTTTTTTAAACATTTTTTTCTAATTTTAAGCTTTTTTTAATGTTTGGTTACTATGTTATTGCTATGCCAACCATGCTGGATTAGGTCCCACATTCAGTGCAAATTCCTTCTATACCAATCGATGCCCACCCTGAAGATTTTTACCATGCACACAGAACCGAGCATGAAATTACTGAGATCCATCAGAGTACAGCATCTTTATAAAGTCAATAATAAATTCTGAACTTAATGACTTAAAGTTATCTAATTGAATATTTAAATGAGAGATATCAAACCAAAGCTGATTATATTTCATGATCTCTCTCTTACCAAAACCCTATTGCCATGCTTATGGATATTAGGATGTTGGCCATTGCATACTTTTGAAAAGCATGATTTGAATCTGACCTTTATTCACTTTCAGAAAAAGAGAACCCTTCCAGAAAGGTTATACAACTACCAACAAAACATATGAAACAAATAAAGAAAGAAAGATATCTGCATGACAACAAACTTTTAATAACCTGATAAAGTCAGATTCCATGAGCTTAGCTCAATCATCTTATTTTCTCATGTAACTAGTGGATTATGTTGTGCTCAAAAATGTATATTGTCTTTGTGGAGAGAGAGAGAGGGGGGGAGGGAGTGAGAGAGAGAGAGAGAAAGAAAAGAAATACTTGTAATAAAATAATTTATAAACAAAAACAAATATTTATTTCTCCAAATAAACCACCACCATTTATGTACATGAATAAAATACATTTTATTAAGCCTAGCATTATAATGAGAGGATAATTAATGAGTTATTTTGATTTAATTTATTTATGAAACTTCCTTCCCTATTTTTATATAGATACCCTTGAATGAAGTGGTCTGAGTTCCACCCACACATACACTTATTAAGCATTATTTTTATTTCATATAATACCAAAAATTATAGATGTATGTGTAAGTGTAGCTACACATTCTTCCCATTGCATCACAAACATTTTATAAGTGTGTGTTCTATACAAATCAAATGCACACAGAGACAAAAGTAAATTTCTATATTTTAAATCAATTTGAATTCCTTTTATTATATGCATATATGTGCTGCTAGCAATAACAAATATAAAAGGAACACACACATATGTGTATACATATCTACACTTCTTTTTTTTTAAATTAATGAGGGAGGATGACTTAACATAGAATAATTCAACGGTTAGTAGACAAACAACTCAACATCCATGTAATACAACAATACATATATATATATATATCAATAAAATTCATTTTTACTAAAGCAAGTAAACAATATTCAAATAAAATAATAATGAATAAAAAATTATACAATCTGCCATTTTCATATTTCTTCATCTGGACTTTGGGACTTCTATGTGTGCTACATTACTTGATAACAGGGTGGCGAAAATGAATCTTCATTTCAGCAGGATCATCAGCTGGTTGGCCAGATGGCAGCAGCAGAGAAAGTCAGACTGGTGTTGATGTGTGATTCTACTTGATTTTCATCATATTAACTATTCTAGACATTTTTATCTTTCTTCAGGTTTTTACTACTATTTTTCTCTTCTTCCGTATAGCCTCAGCAAACTGCAAATTATTTGTATAACTTTTGTGGGATTTCCATTTGAAGCCAGGCTTGGCTTGGTTCCCTATTTATTAATTTCTTTATTATTGCACAATCAGCACCTCTTTCTTAGATACATATGGATGCAGTAATAATAACTATGATAATGATGTTGTAAGGTATAAAGATTCCATATTTATAAAGAATAAAGAAATAGAGAATATTGTTAATAATAAATATAAAAGATTATTTTTATGATGACAGTAGAATTGCTTTACAATTATCCCTTTTCATTTAAGAATTATACATTAAATAAATATGATGTACTTTATATATTCTTTGTTTTGGTGAGTTGTGTAAAAAAATTATTAATATAATTAAATTATTATTAGATATAAGAATCTGGTATAATTCAAATGATCTTGTTGTGAATCAAATGATCATCGTTCTTTATGTTTACTTTATAAAAATAATTATATCAAATTAATTAGTTCACATATTGATAAATTTAATTAAGTTATAATAATAATAATAAAGTTGTGCTAACATACATATAACGTAAAGTTGTATAAATTAACAAATTAATTATAGTCAACAAATTAAAATGTCTAAGCGTTTTCGAGAAAGTGTATTTTTCTTAATCATAGCCTGCTGTGATTCACTCATTGGAATCATTATATAAGTAGAATATGCAAACTTTACGCAAATTTATTGACGACAATTAATTTTTTAATTTATACAGCTTTATGTTATATGTGTGTTAACACAACTTTATTATTATTATAATTTTGACAAGCGTAAAGCATAAATCTATAATTTATTATTTAATTAACTAGTTGAATTTATAATTATCTACAATGTACACTGTTTAAAGTCTTGCCAAATCTTTAGTAAATATATATGTTTTACTTTATATTAACCAAATAGCCTATTATTTTTACAGCCTAAAGATAATAAAAATTATAAAAGTAAATATAAAATTTGTATTAAGTGACGTAGTCAGTCATTTTAGCATATCAGTAAGCCATAATTTGAGATATTTTAATAAATAATATAAGATAAAATAAATTAGATATGCAATCCTAAATATACATTAAAATCTCATTTGAAGTAATCAATTTATATTATGAAAGAAATTGTATATTAAAAGTTTTCCCTATTCCCATAAGAATACTTTATTATTAAATATAAAGCTAAACTTAGTATTTATAAAGTTAATACTTTTAAAATACTAATAATGTTATATGTATTATTAATCTTATATTACGGTTCATAAAAAGCTTATAAACCAAATAATTTTTTTTAAGTGAAAGGAGAGAAAACTGTGATAGATTTAAAATGTAAATAATAAAACTAACTTCAAAAAATTTTATTGGTTATCAATATTACAGATATTATTATTAGTACTATCACTATTATTACTGTTAGTTTTATTCATGAACTACCTTATAAAGTGCAAGATATCTGATCACACACACACACAAATACTTGTATCAAATTTTAAAAATCGTGGTGTACATTTACTTATAAATACCCATACACATATAAAGGTAGTTTTAAAAGAACAGTATATTGATAAAAGTGAAAAATACTGTCAATATATGAATAAAAAAATTAAATTATTAAATTAGGATCAGTTATATTATTGCATACATAATATTAAAATCACTTATAGTAATGTGGTAAACTTTTAATGTAATATTTGAATATGTATGTTCATATATGAATGTGTGTATTCCTTTGATTTTTAAAAGTGTATTATTTTAAATATTTAGGTAAAATTATTATTTTTTTAATAAAATGCAATTTATGGTGAGAACATTAAATAAAACAAAATTATTTGTTTTAATATCTGTAGTGTAAATATTTATTTTAATATGCTAAATGTGTATATTATTTTTATTAAAGAATATAATATTATATTTCAATACATTTTAAAACATTTACAATTTTAAAATATTTCCCTAGTCATACGATCCTAACCTATAAATATCACTACCTGATAGTAAGCTTTTTCATTGCTAGCTATATACAGGAAAAGTGTTTAAAATCTAATCTTGGCATTGTAAGGATGATTATGAAGGAGGAGAGAACTTAATAAGCATTTGCCATGTGTGGCAAATGTGCCTCTGAACTGTCCAAAATGAATAAGTAAAATATCTGCTATTTTTGTTTAAATTATTTTGGAATACTAACTCTTCAGAATCACTTGCTATTAAGTTTATTATAGATAACTTAAACGTTTTTTCAGATAAATACCTGTGTATTGGATAATTATTGTAAACCAGATTTTAAGACTAAATGGATTTTCTCTTTGCAAATATTTTTCAAGAAATGCTATAATTAATGAATACCATCTCCGGAGACATTAATATTTATATGCTTCACACCTAAAGAAATGAAGAAAACATCATTATGAACATTTTTAAACTTACCTATAATGGATTTTAATTCAAAGCTAACATTTCTTGATTTTTTACTCTTCTTAATTAAATTTTGCTTTCCCTCCATGGGGAATTTACGATTAAAACGGCCTAATGATTTTTTAATCATTCAAAAAACACCAGGATAAAATATTTTGAATATTTTAAAAGATTTTACATGAACTTTAAAGTTTAGGGATATTTGCTTATTTATAAAATATGTTTATTTGTCATTATGGATAGTTGATTTGGTTAAATAAAGTTCTCACGGGAAGAAAGGTAGAAAATTATACAGGTAGTATATTTAAATTTTATCATTATAATTTTAGCATGTATAGCTGAGTTGTGTATATGTTGTGTTAAATATATATATTACTGAGACCAGTCGTTAATTTAATTAATGCTAATTAATTATTTATAATTCAACAATATTTTTTATGTTTTATTGATTTCTGAATTTGATCCTATGCATTTATAATTAAATGTTGTATGCTATCTGAAGTGCATGCATAAAGAAGTGGTTTTATGTAGTTGAAATATTTTATATCTATTACCCTCTTTGTATATCAATATAGGTACATCAAGGATCTTATGAAAAATATTTGGTATATTTAATTACATTGATAAAAATAAGACTTATATAAATATTGTTGTCTAAGTGAAGTCTTCTAGTAACTCATGTTATAGTTAAAAAAATTTTAAATATTAGCTTAGTTAAGCATCTAACATAATGTCACCCAGTATCTATAACACTTAGGCAAATAATCCCATAACTTTAGAAGAGTATATTAGCATAAGGTAAATATTCTCTTTGTTTATGAAATAACAAAGTTTATGTTCACCTGATATCTAAAGAAAAATGAATTAAATTATTTTAAGTAAAGATCCAATAAAACATTCTTTCACTTTTGTAATATTAATAGTAATACTTAAGTTTGCTTATCCATTGCTGAACAACCTTTTCCAATAACATATTTGTTCCACTTCACCTAAAGGCACACTATAGCTTATTTACTAGGAAAATAGGGGTCCCTAATTAAAAGATCACAAGAAGCTATTTATTGGTAAAGCTGAAAACTTGTTGTTATTATTATTACATTTTTTTTTTACTTATTTATTACTATTGCTAGTAAATTAATTTTTATATTTTGTTAAATTATCTGGTCTTGATTTTTCATGATTTTAACATTTATCATCTCTCTAATAGATAAATCTGGTCATAATATTTTATTTTTGTTATTATGTATTTATTTAAAGATGCACTATTTTATTAGTAACATTATTTATGTTTATTGCTAAATTTTCCCACCCAGTCTACACACTAATGCTTAGTTGCTTAAGATATGTATTAAATACAATAAAATACTCTTTGTTATTTAGTCATATTAATAATAAATAGTTGTAAGTAAAGTTTAATATTCTAAACCATGATATAACTTTTGTTTTGATTTACTTAGACTGAATACGCTAGCCTAAACACTAATATTATTAGACTTATTTAATCTTATTTACAAATACACAATTGTACCTTGAGCATATCATAACCCTGAAATATCCTTATTATTTATTACTACACATGTATAGTGTTTCTTATATAGTTAAATATCCAGTGAACATTAATGAGTCTCCTTAGGGTGATTATCAGCCTAGTAAAAAAATGCAGCTAATGTCATGTCAGTCACCATTCAGTGTAAACACATTTTTGCTCACTTTATCCATTATAAAATATGTATATATGTAAATTCCATCACTACAGCCCTCATGCATTAATAAATCAATAGAATATTAGCAATCTCTTGTCAAAGCAATACTACAATTAAACAACAGAAGTTGTTTTGATATCAGTTTGTTAATATTTTATTCATTTGTTAAAATCTAAAACCTGTGATGATATAAATTTCATATAATAACCAAACACCAATTAACTCTTATAAGATTATATATAATCAGATTCCAGAGTTTTAAAGCATAGTCCTCATGTTAAAATCTATTACAGCAATCTAGCTGTGTCTAAATATCAGAAGACCCGTATCATCAGAACAATCTGTTGTAATAAGGTGAGCTAGAATTCCTGTACATTGAAATTGCTACACCAAAACTGAATCTTCATAGAATTTAATATATTAAAACATAACTGTTTAGAACTAAGGTCTGAATGATTACATGTTTTTAATCATTTATTACAAATAGATTTATTATAATATAATTTTTACTCTTTCCTTAGGTGTTGCTATGTAGATAAAAAATATTCCCATCCTAAGTGAAAGGAATCTAGTCACATTTATAAATAACACATCACACATAATTTATCATATGTGTAACCAAACTTTAAAATAAAATTAGTCACAACCGTGATAAATAAATGTAAAATAAGACTTTTGTTTATGGTATTGGAATTTAGAAGTTTTAATTCTCTAGCTTATCTAACTTCAGAAGATTGTCCTTAATGTACATGCATATTGACAGAGAGTAATCTAATTATTTTACATGATAAATATTTACAAAATAACGTATTTAAATGGGGAGTTTGATACAGATTTTAGGTTTAATTTATTATTTATATATCATTAATGCAGTATTTAATTTTATATATATAGGGAGAGAAGGGGGTTCATTTATGTTTAATTAATAGTAATATTATACCAATGTTTTGGTTGGATGCATCTGATAATGTCTCTATAATCAATAAATTTTTAAAAATTCTGCAGAAGTGCTGCAAGGAACAAGATTTAATATGTATTCAATTCAAAAAAATATTTAAATGTGTGGGATTAATAGTAAATGAATAGTCTGATTTAAAATTAATAGTTGTTTTGATTAGTTATGATAGATATTTATGCATATTGAATTCATGAATGCAGGTTTTGTTGAACTTTAAGAATTTCTGACTGTAGAGCAAATTTAATATAGTCTCTAGTTGGTAATCAATAAAATTTTGTTTACATAATAATTTGTGTAATCTGATTTTTTACTATGTAAATATAGTATAAAATTGTAAATATGCTGCCGTGTTTTTAAAAATAAATTTTACTAATATTATTAGAAATGCGTAAAGTAATCATTTTATTTCTGTTCTTGTTTTCTAAATAGGTGTGTTCTTTAAATGTGTTATCTTTTATTTAAAAAAATATTAATTTTAATTAAATAATCATGATTAAAATATAACATTTTAGTTGCAATTATAATTTCTGATGCTGTCAAGAAAAACTAATGTTTTACATTATGATGTTGATTAAACCTTCCACATAAACTAACAATAAACTTGAAAGTTGAAAAATCAATTCATCAAAAAAATCAATAACTGTCATTAGAGACAAATAAATGAAAAATATTAATAAAAGACTTTGATTGAAAGCGTTTGAAATAAAGTTAATTTTAGTTTTTGTATTATTATAATTAAATTAATGTATAGTAAATGCAATCGCTTTATTGAATTCAATATTTAAAAAAATATTGACATTAAATTGTTTTTTATCTTACTAAATTTAAATCAGAATACAAAATGTACTTTTAACTTACTTTAATTTATATTTCCAATGTATATTATTAGTTTAAAAGATATCAAAATTTTAAAGATTCTAAAGCAATAATATTCACTAATATTATTCTAAATATAATGTACTGAATTGAGCTCATATTAGCTACGATTTAAATAACTCAATAATTACTTATATAGTTATGCATAATCATATGACTAGTTGCTCTAATGATAGACTGGGGACAAGAGGTACACTGAAATGACCAAATTAAGAGTTTTTAAAATTTTTACTCGACGAAAAAGTGATCTAGAAAATTTAGTTTCTAGATTTTTGTATGATTATAATAAACGTGTATATGCATTTTATTTTTAATAGTAATTTTTTTCAATGTTCTATTCATGTTACTGATATTTATTTGCTTGGATAAAACTTGTGTGATTCTTCAATTTATTTAGGCTGTAGTTTGTGTTTTTATTGGTAAATTTATATTGTTTATTTATATAAAAATATATTGGAAAATTATAATATAAAAGCCATATGTAATTTGTGGGTAATAATATAATGAATAAGTCAAAAGGTAAAATAACCTTTAAATAGATCATTGTATAGTAAAAATATCTACACCCATATTTTATAGAGCAGGGGTTCCCAACCATGTTATGCCCACACCCCTAAAAAAATTTAATATATTCTCACACTCCTTATAAATAATAATTTATTTAAAAATAAAAGTGAAAGTGACCAAAACAAATTTGTATAATCAATTTTTAATGGTACATAAACAAAAGTAAGACATATCGAAAAGAAAAAATATTACAACAACTTAAAAGTTGCAAAAAAAAACTATAAAAAAATTACATTTTCATCCATGCATAAAATGTTTTTAATAATATTATAACTAATGTTCATATATTCATAAGCCAATTTAAATTTAATGATTCTTTTGTTCCTGTTTACTGCATAAAAGTTTTTCAAAATGTGGCACTTTGTTGCTGATGGCAATCTGCATGTCAGTCTGTGTACCTAAGTGATTTCTAAATTTAGTCTTTATTGACAATAGGACACTAAATCCAGACTTGCATAAGTATGTCATTTGTGAATGGCATGAGCACCACAAAGCTTTGGAAATGTCCATTGCTGAACACCAATATTGTTCCAAAGTTTTGCTTTTAAACTGCATTTCAAGAACATGATTTGTGCACAGTTTAAAAAGATTTTCCTTCCTCTCTTCATCATCTGACATATTATCCAAATTGAAAGAATATGAATTTATAATCCATTTTTCAGAAGTTTTCACACCTTCAAAATATCCATCAAATGACTGATAGTATTTCCAATGATCCACAATTTTTTCACATAAACTTGGAATTAGAGGCTCATTGTCATCAACTATTTTTTTGAGTGATAGAAAGTTTGAAAGATTCTTTTTTTTAACTGATCGACACCAAAGAACTTTTCTTGGAAAGCATTTCACTTTTACCAGCATTTTGATATGGTTACATTTTTTCTTTGAATAGATAAAGTCAGGTCATTCATATGAGTTAAAATATTACTCAGATAGGCTAGCCTTTGGTTGAATTCTTGTGATTCCATTTTTCCAGGCAGATCATAGTCATATTTTTTCAGAAAATTCTTGACTTCTCACAATTTGAAGAAGCATGTTAAAGCTCTCCTATGTGACAGACAGTGGACTTCCATGTGGAGACCAAAACATAATGTTCACTTTCAAAATCTTTCAAAGTGACTTAAAAAGGCTGTGGTTCAGAGCATGATCCCTAATTCAGTTGGAGGTCCCCATAGAAGTGTCCAGGACTTTTTTCAAGTTTGGAGGCAATGTTTTTGTTGCCATATCATGTCGATGAAGAAAACATTGAATACCTTGCAAGTGTGGAATCTCTCGTTTTATCAATGCAAAAAATTCTGATCTATTTTCTAGCATAGCAGAGGAACCATTGGTACATATATAACCAATAACATGGATATCTAAGTCATATTTCATAAAGAAGACTTTTATGCACTGTAAGACAACTTCTTCTTTTGTGGGGTTTTTAAAATCTTCACAAAATAAAAAGTCTTCCATTATGACACCATCATAGACATACCTCACTAATGTGATGAGTGGACTTCAATTTACAACATCAGTTGTTTTATCCAACTATAGAATGATTTTCAAGAGACTAGCCATGATATCTGTGATATCATGGTCCAAAATGTCCAAACTCAAATCGCTAATTCAGCTGTGAATAACAATATTTGATAACAGCACTAATTTAAGCTTGTTTGATATTTTTTCCAGAACAATTGTTGCTTTTGGTTTTATCCCCTTTTCTACAATTACAAGGGGCTTCTTGGATTGGCTACTTTATATACCATGTGGTATGAAATTATCAGCAGTGGTTTGTTAGAAGATATAAAATGTAATTTTGAAGGGTTGTTTGAAAATCAAAGTGGACCCTATTAGCTTTTAATGATTCAACATCATAGATTGTAACATCTGCTCCACTGTGCCAGTTGTTGAATTTTTCCAGAAGCTTGAATAACTTTATATTTGCATTTGAAAAGACTGTAACACAAAATATACACGTTTTTTTTTTAGATTTCACATAAACGTCCAATCACTACTTATTAGTAATTTGGCATTATGCATATTCTGTTTATTTTATAAGTTATATGTAACTGTTACAAATCTTTGATCAAAGAAAAAAATAAAAAAAACATAAAAAAGCTTTTGTTTTTATTTGAAAAACGTTTTAGAAGTGTTTGAAGTCAGTTAATAAAAAATAAACTATTTTAAATACTTAATTAGTTCCTAAAGTAAATTTATTGATTTATAAAAATTTATTATCTATTTAGTTTAAAATACTTTTTTTAACATTGTGTCAGTTTCTTTACTTTTGATAAAATTCATTATGTTTTTAATTTAGAATATTTTTCACATTTTTTGCATGTTTTGATTTTTAAATAGATTCTTTGAGTTATAATTTTTAAATGTCATAACTTTTTCTTTTTGGAGACTTTTCCTTTTTATTTCTGTGCTGCTTCTTATTATATTATTTTGTACTTGGATATCTTTTTTGTTTGTTTGTTATATTTTTATTCTTGGAATACTATTTACTTTCATCTATTTGCATGACATATATATATTGTGCCCTTTTCTATAGGTCAATGATGGTTATAAATGGTCAATTGCTAAAAAATTTTAAAATTAATATTATAGAATATTTAATATTATAAATTATAAATAAGCAATAAAGGGTTAATGTAATATATTTAATAATAAGTATTGTGATGGTGAGAATTGCATGTAGTTTTATATTTTTCTAAATTATTTTTCAAAATTTTATATAATCATTTTAAATAATAAGTAACAAATTTATTCAGACAGATAAAATCAGACTAAACACCGGAAATGATTACGTGACTGTCTGGAATATTTTATGTAAGCACCAGTTTGAATTAATACAAATAATTATTATATTTAAACAGCATATTGTAAAACTGGATGGAATCGTCACACATTATAATAAAAAGATAGGATTGTACATTTTATTAATTATTGTTTCAAAATTATTTAGAAGTAATTCAATTGTAATAGATAATAATTAATTTAAAATTAATAATAGGTTAATATTTAAGTCTATTATGTCATCATTTAAAACTTTAGAAAATGTTTACAAACCAAAGTAGGGAGTGACCAATAAAAAGATACATTTTGGCAGACAAGAAAAATCGCGCCAATTAATTGTATAAACTGGAAGAACAAAAATGTGTTGACTCCAGAGCAGAGGTAAAATTTTAAGCTCTTTAAAATTTTCTTCCTTTCTTCAATTTTGTAGTCAATTTTATTATAACTTTAATAAATATCTTTGAAAGAAAATAACTGATAATTTTTAAATCTTCCGAAGATAACCTAAGAATAAAATTTTTAATAAAGTTCTCAGAATAATGGTTCACTAAAGCCACAGTTACCTGCCAGCGTATTCTATTAAAATATAATCTGAATTTTCAATGAAAAATGGATGGATTCTTAAAACCAATTTATAAATTTTGTAATATTTCAAAAATGTTAATGTTCTTTATTGATATAGTTTGTATAGCACATTACTATAAAAACTGCTTTAGTGCGTGTAAAATTAATGAAAGGACATTGTGCGCAGAGTTAATGAATAGAATGAAAAATAAAAATAAATATCATTCATGTAAGAATAAATGGACAAAAAGATTTTTATGAATTACTTTCTTTAAGATGACCTGAGCAATTACCCTAGAAATAGTTAAGGATCAAAAATGTCGTATATAAAATAATAATGAATAAAAGTAAAATTACCAAGGAAATTACTTGCCTGAAGAAGAAGAAAAAGAAAATAGTTTACAGAGAAATAAATATAAAATATTGGATCCATGGAAAAAAAATGCAATTTGGTACCGTAATGATATAAATATTTGTAGTTCTGATAGAAATAAAGATGCATCAACGTGCCGAGGTAATATTCGCCCAACATTCAAAACTTCATGGGATAACTAAATAAATATTTTTAATAATTTTGAATTAAACCTTGAAACTAAAGATCATCTAAACAGTTAACTAAAAGAACTAATTTGTTTTAAAACTTTAATAATCAAAAAGGAGAACATTCGGACACAGAAGAAATAATAAATATTAGGGGACTAACCAAGAGTTACCACCAGAAAAATATGTGATTATGGTTTAAATTATTTGCTTTATTAATCTAAGTTAAACATTAAGTTTAGATAGCAATAGGGAAACAAATACATTAATTTGCAATATAACATTATATAAAATAATATGTTTTTATTTTATTTGGAATGTTCAAATAAAATTGTATGTGTGTGTGGAAAACTTATATGTGCGATGCTCGAAGGAGGAAGAAGCCTACTACAAATCCAGATAAGAAGATAAAGATTGTGTTTGGTAATATTATAATTATTGATGATATAATGTATGTTTTTTATTTATTTAGATCAACTGAAAATTGAATGAATGTAGTACAAAAGTTTTTTTTTATTATTATTGTTATTGTAAAACGCATTTAAAACAACACATTGAAACATTTTGAGATGTGATTAGATTTTTTAAAAATATGCATACGATAATCACTTTATGTGTTAAGAGTAATAATTTAATATAACCGATGATTATATTACATTTTCTATTGGTTTTTCCTATTGGGATGTTTGAATATTGTTTTAACAAAATGTAGGTAATGAACATACAGTACTATAAAGTGAGATAAATTATTCTTAAGGAATAGAGAAATGATTTTCATATTCGCGAATCTTGTTTGTTGTTTTTTTTAAAAAGTTGTTTGTATTTATCGATGTTTGATATAGTGAAAATCTAGAGAGATAATTTGGGTA
Organism: Epiperipatus broadwayi; assembly: GCA_028023455.1. Lineage (NCBI taxonomy): Eukaryota > Metazoa > Onychophora > Udeonychophora > Euonychophora > Peripatidae > Epiperipatus > Epiperipatus broadwayi. The sequence continues at coordinate 32,615 of JAQFVV010001675.1, read as the reverse complement.
GTGACTTGGGAGTACAGGGGTGATTTGGAAACCAAGATGATGTATTAAAAGCTAGGATGATACAGGGAATGGAAATAAGTAGTTTTTGTGTGAGAATCAGCATAGTTAACATAGCCCTATGGCTGATCCACATTTTTTTTATAGGTGATAATCAGCGTAGTTAACGTAGCCCTACGACTGATACACATGTTGTCTTGGACAGTGCTATCTTATATTTCGCGTGAGTTGTACTTGATGGTTGGTAAAGCTGAATAAATAGCTGCCACATCATTTTCTTATCTTAAAGGTTAATAGACAATAGATGTCAAACCTGTTCACACTGTTCCATGCATTCTTTAAGTATATTGAAGACAAGTTATCCATATTTCTTCCCCAATATCCTATACATCTTTTCGCTATCTTAATCTGTATTTCGTGCTACTACATCGTATGATAAGTTTATTGAAGGGAACAATAGATATTTTAGAAAGTATGTTATGATTTTACTTGGAATAAGAATAGTTAAGAGTAATTAAGAATAGATTATAACCATTGAAAGAAAGATACAGATATCCTAAATAATGGAAGGAGTTATAGAAATATTTTCTTCTAATTTTTAAGAAATAAACTATAATTTTTGTAAAAGTATATCAAATGAGAATATACAAAATATTAAACATAGTTTCACGCTCTTTTTACTATTAATTATAATAAGAAAAAATATGTATTGCATATTTGAAAAATACTATAACACTCGATGATTATAATATATGTGAAAATTATGATAGGGTGATAGTTAGACACATTATAATATTATACAGGAGTATGACTTATGCAAGAACGGATTATAATTTATATGAGCATGGGAGAGCAAACATTAAAGTTAATCATAGTATTTAATAATATGCTGTATAACTTGTTTAAAGTTACAAGAAATATAATTTTTCTTTTTAAAACTGTATGGATTATAAAGTGTGATGTTATAAAATATTTATCCATAAAATAATTATAAAATACAGTGAATTTAATATATTTAAAAGGTAAAGAATGTTGTTACCCATAACGAGTTAAAGATAAAAGCTGTGATAAACCTAAAGTAAATAAATAAATAACTTCTTAATGTACAATGAGTTAACTAAAGATAACTAAAGATAAATTTGTAGAATTTAGCATTTGTCATGCGAGCAAAGGAGGATATCCGTTGTAAATAAATGTAAATAGATTTGTTTGTTTTATCTTAATTTTGATTGTTGTTAATAAAATTATAAAATTTGTTATTAAAACTTGTGTCTGAGTTTTGTTTTCTCTACATCATTGCATGGATTCATAGGGTATGTTTACAGTCATTAAATTAAAGTATATAATTGTTGCACAAAATATAAATAGAAAAGTATATTTAATCTTAATTATTTATTGATGTTTTGTAATTGAATAATTATAAAATTGCATTACATTATTGGTCATAAATCCATTATTATAGTAATTTGCTAAATTATATGCTATTAGTTGCCACTTGCTTCATTTATCAGATTATCTAAACATTGCCACTTACTAATTTATTTTATTGCGATAAAAGAAAAGCTGTACTAGTTAGATTAAATAATGAAGATTGTGATTATTATTCTTATTATTTTATTATTAATCTAATTTCAGAGTAGTAAATTATGACACAAAATCCCTTATCATATTTTGCTACTTTATTTTAATTTAACATTGAATAAATTTAAGAACCTGAGATTATTTTATCTGAGCTAGATAATTACTATTATTATTATGATAGATAAAAATTAATACTTTAATTGATAAATGAGTTTAGTGATTAGAATTTGCAGAAGTCATAAGAATACTATGTAGTTATTATATGTAATAGTAGTAAAAGGGGGGATAGTGTTCTTATGCCATTGAGGTAGTACCCTATGGGATATTATCTCAATGCAATCTACTTTGTCACTTTATTTCCACTTCTAATCTCATGAATTATAGAATAGTTATTTGATATAATCTAAACAGAACCTAAGTTAATAAATTTAAGAAACCTGAGCTAGCAAAGCATCTAAATAAATATCTCATTAATTATTAGAACTAGAACCCGGAGAGGCGATTTACACTATTTATGTTATTTATTTTTGGGAGAAGTGGAGTACACATATACACGTAAATACACGTAGGGTGAGAGGGTAGATTGTGGCGTAACGTGGTGGGCTCGAGGTGTACGTGGTTACACAACATAGGCCAGATTGTGGCAGTCCAACTTTAGAGAGAGGGGCCCGGTGCGATGTAGAAGAGAGGGTACAATATATATATATATATATATAAATTATTAATCAATGTCTGCATTCCAATTATAATAAAATATATATAATTATTCAAACCAATACAATAATTAATACAGTAAACATATTTTAAAAATCAAATATATACCACAATTTAATAGAAGTACTTTCAACTATCTATGTAGTCTTTATCAACTAGATTCAAATTGTATTAGAAAAAACCATTACAAATGTAAACAAAAAGTAATATGTCATACATCAATTTTCCCACAATTTATTAATTTTTTATATTGGCAGCCTATCTATTTATCAAATGTTGCTTTTCACTTTTTATTAACATAGCTTCTTTAATTTTGCGTTTATTATTATTTCTTTCAATACACAAAATCTTAACTTTATTAAAATCAAAACCATAATTACATGTTACATTATGATCAAAAAATACTGATGGTGATACATCATCATTTCTAACATTCTCTTGTCTTGATTTTTGTACTTGTTTATATAATAATAAATGATCCTTTGATCTTTTCTCCAATGTACATCGAGATTCACCTATATATGCCTTTCCACAAACACACATCCATTTATATATTGCACAACTTTGATTTAAAATACTACAGCTATTTTTTGAGTTATTTATTAATCTATTTAAATTAGAAGTAGTATAAAATGTGACTCAACATATATTTTTATATATCTGTTTTATAAATTTCACTTGTTCATTACAAATAAATGGTATTGATATCCAAGTATATTTTATTTTATCAATATCTATAGCACTTAAAATATTACTATTATTATTAAACTTAACAACAATATTATAAATTAATTTATGATCATATCCAATAGTTAACAAATCCATAGTAAATACATTTATGTTACTTATTTTATCAGAACTATATTTACATAACTTATTATTCCTAAATAAAAATGATTTTAAACCGGATAATATATGTACTATTGGCACATTTGAATACCAAGAAATATATCCTCTTTTTTCAATATCTTTTATTACTATACAATAATCTAATTTATTTTTATTACGAGTAACTTTAATATCTAAATATTGAATTGACATTTTTTCTTCAAAAGATTTACTCCATTTTAAACCTTCTAAACTATTTAATTCATTGAATAACAAATTTATGATATATATTTGTGGTATATATTTGTTTTTTAAAATATTGTTTACTGTATTAATTATTGTATTGGTTTGAATATATATATATATAATATTCTCTTAATATTTTTAGAAACCTAAGCAGATTAATTGTATTTTTATATTGGACTATTTCCATCATCTAATAAATGTATTGAATGTTTAGAGTGTTACCTTAAAATTCAAAACTCAAGAACCTAAGGACCCAGGTTCGAATCCCATGCTAGTACCGTCATTGATCAGGTCAGCAGCACCTGAAGAAGAGGGGAGAATAATACCTGTCAAAACATTGTGCATATACTAACCTGTTTGATGTGCTCTTATAATATATTTGTAATATTTAAATAAAGCTAAATTTTTCTAAAGACATTCAATACATATATTAGATTATGGAAATAGTCCAATATAAAAATACAACTAGAACATCATCATCACAAACCTTCACGAAAACACTATGCAGATTAACTACCAATGACATAGAAGCTATGTCTATTCAGAATGTTTTGGTACGACCATATTTTGAAACGTTATTTCCTTCAGTAAGCATTTACTCTTTTGCATGGTAAAATTTCTTTTTCAGTAATTTACTACATTTAATGATATGTTTAAAATAAAGAATCTAATTTATTGCTTGTGAGTTAACTGAAAAGTTATATTCTCTAATTGTTCATTTATTTACCATTACTACTTTTTTTATTTACTAATTATCCAAGATCCATTTTGAAATAGTGCGTAAAGTCATATTATAGTATAAACAATTATAAAATATATAATTGTTAATTAGAGAAGATATAAATTAGTATTAAAGTTTATCGGCTTAACGTTTTCGAGGATCCATGCCTCATATTCATAGCCTTCATAAAATGTATAGTAAAATATATGCAAATACAAATAAGCTAGTATTACGTAGCCCATTTCTTCGAGATCTCGAAGCAAGTGTCTTTTCTATTAATGGCATGGATGTTTACATTTTAAATGTAATTTTTTCAGATTGTTAATTTTTTAAGCTTTGTTGCTCTAATTTCTAATGTTGATAATAATAATATTTGATTACTATCCATATATATATATATATATATATATATATTGAGATGGATGTCTTGCTACATCTCAAAGATATATGTAATTGAGAAGAATTTCAGCTAAAATTTCTGTTTGTAAATTTACTTTAAAATTTTGCCCTTTTTTTTATTATTAAACATGTATTGTGAAACTGCAATCACATGTATATATGCACACACAATTATCGATAGAATAATTTTATTAAATAAAATAAATGTCAAATTTTTGGTTTGTTAAAAATTAAACTTTATAAATAAATTCCTTTTCTTTTCTATAAGATTATTTTGAAACTTTGTAGAACAATACCTAATAACAGAATTTTCAATTTTAATCTGTTGTAATAAAAAGTTAAAGCATTGTAATAAAAGTAGTCAGAAATGTTAAGAACTTAATTAGTAGTTAAAAATACTAGATTATGTGGAGTTACTTTTAATTAATGCCAATTTTAAATATTTCCCCCTAAAAACAAGTGGTTAAACAATAAAACTGGAGACATGGTCGTGTATAGCGGTTGTATGTGGCAGATGATTTCGATCAACTGATACGTGCTAGTTCAGCATGAAAACATACATATATTGGAAATCATTTATCTTTTTCATATGAGTGTGGCTATGTACGTCGGTTGTATGAGATAGGGCGGATAGTTGAAGGGAACTTGAAAGTATGTGTTTAAATTCCCTGTAATTATATCTAAACTTCTAGTATGTAAATTATATCTGTATTCAAATCTTTATATATATAGAAAAAGTATCCAAAATCATTATGTGGATTAAAATATTACAATATAATTTTTTAAAAAAAACCATAATTACTAATAAGGTATACTATAAAAATAATACATAGTTTATTTTAAAAATTACTAAATTAATTACTGCCTAATTATTTATACTGACTTCAGTTAACAATACATTTAAAGCCTTGTATAGAAGAAATTGTTATTTAGAGATTTTTTTGTTCCCAAAGTGAAAGACAATTTAAAATTATCAAAAGAAAAAATGGAATTTTTTTTAAAAAAAATTGCTTTTTCATATTAAATATTTCTTTATCTATTTAACTTATTCATCTTCCAATAAATATTATTGAAAAAGTGCATTTATTTCTGAATTTATTATTCTTTTTTAATGTTAAAAAACCCCAAAGATGTTTATATATGTACTATGATGGCAACTGATTTGTTGATAAAATAAATGCAAATGTTATCACTGTTATCCTTTTTGTTATTTAACTTATTTCAGTGTGTCGAGCATCAGCCAGGAAGCGAAGTGAAGTCGCTAACCTGGGGCAACTGTTTGTAAGGCAGTTGTGCTGACCATTTGACCATCAATGCTTGACAACATTTGCTTTTTATCAACTTCATCACTATTATTATAATTATATAAATTAAATGGGTGTTACATTTTGTAATTATTGACAGAGCTCTATGATAAATAATAAAAGAGGTTATTTCTAAAATGCTCTTATACTGAAGAGTAGAAAAATTATTTTTAAACAATGTGGCAACAACGTAAGATGTTATTCTTACCAAAAATTGAACTTTAGATGGTGCTAACTAGAAATCATCCTAGCACAACCTCAATAAATAGAGCCTCTGGAATTACTAGGTAAGCTCTTTCTCTTTCATTTTCTATTAGCTCATTAGAAAATGAGTGTCCCAATTTTTCATTTGAACTTTTTAGAGTCCGACACTATATAAATTTCAAATGCTTGTTTTAACACCAACGTTATTCAGGTCTCTGATATGAAAAACTTAAGCCCTCAGTTAAAACTACAACAAAATTCAAGTAAGAAACTCAGATCAAACAGTAAAAATTCGAATCTGTTCATAAACATTGGGAAAATGCAAAAAAATACTGACTTAACCAAAAATACCTCTAATTTAATATCTGCTAACAAAATTCATCCTACCAGTTTTCAACCTTCTGAGCAGCCAAGAAGGCACTCAGACCCATTTTTAAGATCTAAAAATTCACATCTAGACAATAGAAAACCATCCCAACCTCCCACTAAAATCTTATCACAGCAGCAACAAAATAAAAACTATGAGAATTTTTCTGTAGATAATCAAAATTGTTTATTATAATGGTCACACCTTTTGAAACAGAAAGATTCTCAGGAACCAAACAGCGAAGTTAAAGTCACAGAATCTGAGTCCTTGGGAAATTACCTAAATTTTGATACCAGAACCAATAATCTACTCCAAGTATAATAAACTTTCCAAACCGATTTTCCACTACTACCGTCTAAAATAACATTGCATATTTTTAATGATAATAACAAACAGTCTTATGCTACAGTTCTAAGTAAAAATAAATTCAGAACACTAAATCAAACTCCCTCCTCCTACTCTGTACAATTAGGATCACTTGATTTGGATGAGGAAGAACTTGCCACCTTAATTAATAATGAAAATGCTTTACTTCCAAACTTATCAGACACTCAAAACTTATTTAATATCCATCAAAGAATCAATCTCAAATTTAGTGCAATAATTCCATCAATTCTGTTTCACTCCTTTTTACATTACTCAAATGATAATGCCCTCATCCTCACCACCACTGATAACAATTGTCAGCTCTTCATGTTCCCTATTGATGACTTTTTCCAACTGCTGAGAGTCTCTAATCTAGGTGATGCCATCAGAAGGGTATATCATCACCCAAAGAGAAGATGCTTGATCATTGAATTTCATAACATATTACAGAAAGAAAACTTCAAGAGACAGCACCTTATTCTGAATCAACATTACTTTATAACTACAAACATGAACAGAAACTAGGTTTTCCTATGGCCTTGCAAGAAACTGTTATCTCAACTTTGCCCAAATAGATATTCAAAAGCTGCTAAACAAATATGGTGAAATTACTGATTTCAAATTCCTTGTTGAGAAAATATCTGGTCTTGAATTACCTTCCAACACTGTAGCTTTTACCATCAAACTTGCTAAGGGCTACACTCCAATTCATATTCCAACTATGCTTGAGGAAGTCAAGTGCCCTCTTTATATTTCTATATGTGGAGTGCAGCCCCAGTGTTTCACTTGTGGACAGTGCACTCACCTAGTCAAGGCATGCCCCCAATAAATATGTGCCCTCTGCAAAGCTAGAAAATTAAAAAATCACAAATGCAATACCATTTCCCAGAACCAAACCTCACCTCAAGACTCTAATACTGATCAACAAGTAGAAAACACAGCATTTTCACAACAGCCTGTTCTACATCAAGTACATCATCAATCATCAGAACAACATTTAAATTTAGACACAAACTCGACTGAGTTAACCTACCAGCAGTTACAATTTAATACTTCTCAACAATCAATAGAGAATGGCTTAAAATCTGATACTCATTTAAAGGAGCAGAATTCCCTACAGATACTATCTACCACTGCTCTTCAACATTATTTCGATGAAACTGATCAAGTGAATTCTATTCTCAATCAAGTTCAAAATCAAAAATATCCATCACTAATTCAGCCAATGCAAACCAATCAAGATGCTTCAAACAATAAGAGAAAGATTCGAGACTCCTCTGGGTCCCAGCAAGAAAAAAATGACCTTTCCGGCATTGGAAAGGTCATTTTCTACTTGCTGGAACCCAGAGAGTCTTGAATCTGATCGAGAGCCTTTCAAACCAGAATTACCAGATGACAAAAGCAGCAAAAAAGAGGGAAAGTAAGAGAACCAGAGGACTTGAGTTACTGCCCGCCCCAGACATAGCATTTAACCTAGCTAAAAATCTCACTGATGACAAACCTTTATATGCAGATGACCAGTCATCAATATTACATAACAACTCTTCACCATATTCCAGTCATCACCTGCTGATGGATGACCTTTCTGACCAATAGTTCTTCAGTTTGTACACTTCTTAATCAATAAACAATTATGCAGATCAAAATTGGTGGCATCAATGTCAGAGATCTTAATTCCCTTAAACATGTCTATGCTGTCAAAAACTGGTTGCAGAAATCCAAGCTTTAAGTTGTATGCTTTGCAAAGACAAAGCTACATGTCAACTCAAACTATCAAATATCACAGCTAATGCAACAATTGGGTTCATTTCACTATGTTCCATCTCAAACTGGCTCTTCTGGGATTGCTTTCTTTATCAGCAAACAATTGGCCTATACTAAACTCAGAATACTATATCTTGACAAAGACTTCCTGATGATCAACATCTCCATCTCAAACTACACAATATAATATACTTATATATCAACAGTGAGCTAGTGTTTGCACATTCAACCGTAAACAAGATTAATTTCTTTTTGTCTTCTGACAAGTCTCCACAATACTTTTTGGAGACTTTAATATGAGTTATACCAATTTCAACCATAAATACCTTCATCTTCTGAACAGTTTTTCTCTGTGGAGAAGGCTGTTTCTCACCTAATGCCTTCTCCTTTTACATGCATCAAACAACTTTCCTCATCAATCTACTGTATTATTCGCCAGAAATTCATTACAACCTCAATGCAACTCTTCATCTAGTTCCATTTACAGATCATCTAGCCATGTAACTCTCACTGATGTTTGATTCAAATTACTCAATTCAATCTCAACTCTCTCTCACAATCAGACTATTAAACAAATCAGCAACCCTGGAAGGTATTTTTTGGAGGCATACATATTATTTCAAAAGGTCAAAATTCTCCCCCTTCCACAAATTCAAGGGTGGTCATCATTCATTGGAATTACTCATATATCAGGGGAACCAAAGGTCCCAAACACCTTTTGGGTGAGCTGGATGCAATTGCTGTGAGGCTTGATAGTTCCTCTCCTTCTGACAGCTGTCCTCAGTCAATCATTGAATTGAAATAACAATTCCTAGAAAAACAAAGATGCTTGGCATGATATATTGCCACAAAAAGAACCAAAATCTTCCTTGCCTCCCATCATAACTGGATCCAAAGCTATATTAGATGGGCACTCAACCAGGCCCACCCCACAATTCTCACCATAAATCAGGTTCAGTGCAGTGGTTTTCCATGCTCGAAGAAATCCACAAGCACTTCAAATCCAAATTACAGATGAAAGATTTTGAAATAGGACACATTTGGAGGAAGATTGAGACTCGTTCCATTCATAACATCACAGAAGCAAAAATCATCTAAAAACTAAAAGCATATCCAGAGAGTATACATCTGGGAATTCATGGCATCTCTAGATTTGTACTCCTACATCTATCTCATTTTACTGCACCCATATTCTGACAACTCATTGATGTGCTAGCTGGAGATTTCCAAATATCCCGATCTCTATCCAATGGCGATAGTCCCCTTTCTAAAAAAGCATATAAATCCACCTGAATTAACTAACATTAGGCCAATTTCTATGATTACTTTACTTATCAAAACCATAGAGTCCATAGTGAAGGACTCAATTCAAGACCAGCTATTTAAATATATTTCCCACTTCCAACTTTCTCACAAGGGACTATCAACCACTGACAGTACAATGCTTTCTTCTACTTATTGAACATGTCAGGACTCACAGAAAAGCTAAACCCACAGTAATTCAGCTAGATCTTTCCTCCACTTTTGATGCAGTGGTTCCCTCAATTCTGCTTCAAACCCTCCAGGATTAGAATTTCCCAGATGTCTTCATCTGTATAATAAGAAAATTTCCTCCTCAATAGGTCAGTCTTCACTTCACTAGATGGAAAGTTAACTGAAGGTTTCAGACCACATTTGTCATTTCCACAAGAATCTCCATTTGCCACCCTATGTTTTATAACATATTTGAATCCACTGCTTAAACAGATTGAAGCCAAGCTTCTGTGAATCTATGTTCTAAGTGTAAAACAAATAGTACATCACATTTCCTATGTGGTTGATGTTTCAGTTTTTCTTCCTGGTCTTACTCATCTGCCTGCCTTCCTCCAACTTGTAAATACACATACTAGCAGATTAAACCTTCAAATTAACTTCATAAAACCATCAATGTGGAACATTAAAACAGGACAACCAATCTTTTCAGTGTTCTCTTCCAAACCTCTCCCTTTTTGGGGCTTTCCAATTGCATTATCAAGGCTGGCAATGACAAAGGTGATTCAGAACCTAATACTAGTTAAAACAAAGAAAATAGTTGCATTGCTTGCCAAGATTTTCTTATCACTCATTGGCAAAGTTACATTATTAAACATGCTGGTTTATTCTAAACTGTCCTATTACCTTTCCATCATCAAACCCATTAAGCTTTTCAAAAAATCAATGAACTCTCTGTGTTCCAAATTTTTCTGGAATGGCAAGGTGATGGCTATTAGCATGGCCAAGGCTCAAATGCCTAAAGAGCTTAATGGTATTGGTCTTCACTCTGTATTCACCCTCCATCTTCAAAAATCCATTTCCCTTCTGTGCTTGACATGCTTAAAATTGCCAAACCTCAATCTTTCAGAGGTTGTCAACCCTACTGATACTCCACCTCCACTTACAAGTAAATGGATGGGTGAAATCTGGAATCAAGTCAGTATAGCCATGTTAAAATACAAAGATCAAGCTCTGACTCAAAACATATTGGGGCTTTCCAACAAAGCCTTGATCTAAAAGTTGAATCACTGGTATGTTGAATCCAAGCACATTGACTTTCTTCTTAAGCTCAATCTGGCCTCCTTCCCACCAGTTGCTTTCTTGTGGCCAGGAAGGGTTTCTCAAAGATTGAACCCCAGTGCCAGCTCTACCACTCAGCTGATGAGACCACAGCCCACCTGTTATACATGTGCTCCACCTTCTCTCCAATCAGGAACTTCATCATTAACAAAGTTTCACTAAATATCAGAGATGTCCTATCAATTCAAAACATCATCAAACAAAAAACTTATGCCTTTAACAGACTGTCCATCTTCTTGACCTTCACCTTATGGTTAACCAGATGCAAATTAATGTTTGGACATATTAAAAATACTCCACTTCAGATTTACATCAAGCTACCCACACAGGCTAAAGTCAGAGACTCAGCCCTTGCACCTCAGCTGTTACACAGAGACACTTGGGAAAAAATTGAGTTTCCAAATGAATAACCCACCATGAATATCAGGACTATGCAGAATGTGTACCTCTCTTTTTTAATATGTATGCTTTAAATACAATGTAAACCTTTCAGTGTACAAAGAACACTTCATGTTTAAATAAAATATTTTAAAAATCTATTTGTTATTTCAAAAATAATCACTTTTTTATATATTCAGAGTCTAGAAATATCATTTATTAATAGTTTAATAATAGCATTCTTGTGTTTTACTGTTATTTTACTTATTGTTTTCACTATTTATAATAACTTACTTTATAAAACTGATAAAAGGCTGTTAGATCTGTCATTTCTAATAACTTCCTTATTATCTTTTTTAAATATTAACATTAATACTGCATTCTTCCAATCATAGGGTACATCATTATCATTTAGATAACATTGCCAAAAAAAAATCTATTTCTTAATCTGCTTCTTTTAATGTACCAATTATAATTCCTTCACGACCTGGAGCTTGTCCTTTCTTCTTAAATTTAATTGTATATCTCACTTCTTTATTTAAAATTCTGGGCAATTCAAAAAATATAATAGATGTAAGAGATACTTGTTTTTATTGCTATATAACTCTTGATAGAAATCTTCTACCCATTTCATGATGCAATCATTCTTTTTAGTAATAGTTCCATATTTATTTCTTATTGCAAATATAAGTCTCCTATCAATACCAAAATATTGTTTTACACTCTTGAAACTTTTATTCTCCTCTACAGCCTTTCTTGCTAGTTCATAATTATACATTCTTATATCATCTACTCTTTTTTGCACCATTTTACAAAATTTGAGATTTTCAATCCTTTTTAATGCATCATTTTATATATATTCATATTTTTCTAGTCTTAGTAGAAATTTTATTGGTCAATTGCTGCTTTTTCTACTAACAGTCTTTGTTGCAGTTTTTAAAAGTGTACAAAATTATTACCAAAAGAATTATAACTCATCTACAGAGAATATTAGATTTCAACCAACTAAGATAACAAGCTGGATTTAAATGTTGTTTTAGTACAATAGATCATATTCAAATATTGAGAGAAATTATTAAAAAAACAATGAATATGAATTGCCATTATGCTTTGGATTTGTAGATTATGAAAAACCATTTAATTCTATAAGCATTTCTTCAGTGATTAAAGTGTTGTATCATTAAAGTATAGACCATGAATATTGTCATATTCTAAAAAATATTTATAAAATGCAACAGTAAAAATTAGATTACATAATACTAGGAAGTTTAACATTGAAAAGAGTGTAAGATAGGGTCACTCCATATCTCCAAATCTGTTTACAGCACTACTGCAAGAAGTATTTTGTGGATTAAAATGGGGGGGGGGGGGGATAAAGGAGTAAACTTAAATGGAGATTATTTAAGTCCTTTAGATTTTGTAGATGATGTAGTTGTTTTTGCAAATAATGCTTTAGAGCTTCAGAAAATGTTGCAGGAGTTATCAAATGAAATTAAGAAAGTAGGATTAAAGGTAAATGTTAAAAAGACTAAAGTAGTGTTTAATGGATTTTCTCTAGAGTTGAAAATAAAGATTAATTATGATGAGTTAAAAAAAGTTAACAACTGAAAATATATTGGTCAGATTATTACTACAGATGGAAACATAATGGATGAAATTAATCATAAAATTGATTTTGGTTGGAGTGCTTTAGGTAGAAATAACTCAACACTAAAATGAAATATGCCTGCATTTGAAAATGGTTTTTAATAAATGTATTTTACCTGTACTGACTTGGACACTTAATAGAAGAGCAATACAGAGCTGTCAGACCACTCAAATAAGTATGTAGAGATGCATGTTAGGAGTAACAAGTAGAAATTGAAAGTGCAATTTATGGGTAAGAGAAAAGATAGGTGTTAGTGACATCACTGAAAGATATTAAATGATTGAAGTGGAGTTGGGATTGACATATTTCTAAAAGATATGATAACAGATGGACACTTAAAATATTAAATTGGATTCCAAACTATTGTAAAAGACCCAGAAAGAGACCACATGTGAGATGGGTGGATGAAATAAGATGTGGAGTGGTGATGTGAAGAGAAGCTAGAGATCAGAGATGATAGATTGAACTTGAAGAGATCTTCATTCTGCAGTAGATTGATCATGGTTGATAATGATGAATAATGAATAATTTACTTTAATAAGTTATTCTTTTTTTTTTACTTTTTAATTTAAACCTTATAAAATGAGTGATTTCTTGTTTTAAATGTTATAAACGTTCCACAGCATTATTTACTTTCACTTTGTGAATCAACGATCTCCAAAATCAATCAATCTAACAAATCAAAAGACAAACAAAAAAAAACGGTATATTAATGAGAAGCAATTATTTATGCTTTATTTTTAAATCAGAAATTATCTGAAGTTTTAATTAATTAATTGTGAATCACATAAATGTGTTTATTATAATTAGTATCATAAACATTTGACAATAAATCATTCTAAGTAGATGTTTACAAATTTCTGCTAAATGATAATTATTGCTATAAACTTTAAAATAAAAAAGGAAGTATTTTAATTAAATTTATATAGATGTAAATAAATGCGAGTTGATTTTTTTAAATCTCGTTTGCACTTGTTTACTTACTTACTTGTTTTATATATTTTTAAAGATAAAGACAAATCATGACACTAAACAAGAAAATAATTAATAAGTATATGAAAATACTTTTACCAATAGTGAAAATAGCAATATATTACCCATAAACAGCTTAAAAACAGTAGTTAACACTCTTCTGACTATCCCAGATTATCAGAATCTTTAACTTGCTGTTAAATTAAATGGATACTTATTTATTAACAAGTTTTGCATGGATAGTTAGAAACTGTTTTAACTACGTGAAAAAAATTGTAAATTCATTTAGATTTGAATATCTTAATTGCTTTGCAGGAAAATATATTAATATTCATTGAGAATCATTGGGTGTTCCCCTCAAATAAAAATCATCGTTGCCTGCCAATTTTTGTTGTAATTGTAACCGGTGTTAATAGAGGATTTTTTTAAATAATTAAAATCTGAAGAGGTCAGTATCTTACAGCCAGTCAGAAAAGATCAATAGTCTTTAGTTTATTCTTTTCAAATGAAAGACATATTTATGGGTATTCCTTACTTCTGGTCTCATTTTCACTCAAAGCTTTTGGAATTAAAAAATGTATATTTTGCTTGTTTATTAAATATTTCTGATTATTTTTACATAGTTAATAAATATTTAAAACAAAACAATGCACATATTCAATTTAATTTTAATCATTTATGTTTTACTTTTATAAATTGAAGATATTAACAATTAAAATTATGATATACTTTAACAATGCCCTATGTGAAACTCATCATGTAATGTCATCACTTGTTAAAATTGAGATGGTATTAGAATTTTTTCAAGTATTTTAATAATTATAAAGCAAACATAAGATTTTAAAACAGAATTTGATAAATTTATCACAAATCCCTAACATTTTTTTTAAAAAAATCTTAAAATAAAAAATAATTTGTTCATTTTTTGAAAGATTGTTTGGACAAACATCATCAATGACATTTACAACCTGTTGATCTTATTTACAGCTCTATTTTTAAACATTTGTAAAGTTCAAATGTGACTGTTTTAAGAATATTATTTATTTATAAAATTAACTTAAAAAATAAATCATGTCCAATTTATTGAGTTTTGATATAAAATAAAGATTTCATACAAAAATGAAAGGTTGAGCATTTTCAAAAACATTCACCAAACAGAGCAATAGAAAAGTCATAATTTGAAAGCATTAAAATTATATTAAAATATTTTTTCATTTACTATAATAATATAATATATAGGGTATATGAGCACAGACTTTCACATGTGCCACCACTCACCACACTATCTCGTAACTCTGATACACTTGAACACATATATGTCAAAAAGATAAATAATCACCAATATATGTATTTCATGCTAAACCAGCAATCATCAGTTGGTCCAGATTATCATCTCTACACACATATGCAATAAGTGCTCAGATATCTATTAAGATAGCCAATCTTCATACTTTAATGGACAGGCTTCAATCCATTCTACATTCCAACTCTTCAACCATCCATCCAATTGAAAATCTGATGATGGAACACTTGAAGGCCACCCTGAGACTGAGATTCTTGTCACACCCATGTTGACCCAAAGTCAATCTGACCCCTCATGTATAGGACATAATTTGTTTAATACATATATGAGAGATGAGCAGACATCTCTACTATGTAATAACTGAAATACCTTTATAGTAAATGTAATTGACAATAGATTTACTAGTGCAGTTTCAAACTCTATTTCTAAACAGAAGGTAATCAACCCTTTATGCAACTTTCATAAATAACTATAGTAAATTTTACTGCATTCTAATTAAAAACTGTCTTTAATTTCATTATCTTTTTTTTTTTTAAAGATACCAGTTCTTTTATATTCCACATGCATTTAGAGCTTTTAAGTTGAAGCATGAAAACAATTAAGACTTAATAACAAATTAAGCTATGATTTCTTGTAAAAATCAGAAAAGAATACTGAACCTTTTAAAAATTAATTGTGATTAAATATGAGGTCAATAAACATCACATGTCCACCACCTCTTATGCTTGTGTATAACTGTTGTTAAAACAGGCAAAACTCACTATATATATATATATATATATATATATATATATATATATATATATATATATATATATATATATATATATATATATATATATATATATATATATATATATATATATATATATTGTAACCTAGTGTTATTGACACTTGGTTTACTTGGCATTATTTCTGCAGGAAAACAATGCTATTCTTTAAAGAAATAAAAAGATAAAATAACAATAGTAATAAGTGATTAATAAAGTATGCTATTCACTCACTTTGGCATGTTTTGGGTGAATAACTAATAGATTTAATAACTCAATGTCATTTTTAAAGAGAGAACATGAATAATTTAATTGAGATATTAATAATTAAAGCAAATTAATATAGTATAAAAACAAATATCATAAACAGTAATTGATTTTGGATGGGTAGAGGGGAAGAAGAGATGAATGTCTTATCATAGAGAACAATAACTTCTGGTAATTCCATTTGTAGAAAATGAGTTATAAATTACTGATAATTATCATTAATTAAATGTATTTATTATTTTTTTTTATTGTCAAATCACTTTGTAATCTATTTAAATAATACTAAAACTATATGATTGTAATAGGTTTTTCCTTTCTTTTGTTTATGTTATAATCAAATGATTATTTTTCTGGAAGAGGTCGCTAAAGTCAAGATCATTTTTTTGAAAAAAAAAATATAGTCTGCTTTTAGTTTTCAAGGAAGGAACAGTGCTGAAATTTGGTAACTCAATTTTTTCATTTTATTTTGCAGAAATAAATGTAATCAAAGTAAAATTTTAATAATATAATGTGTGGCTAAAATTTTTTGATAAGATATCCTGATTTCTGTGCCATCTACCTATTTAAAAACCTTTTATACTTAAAAATTTATTGTCTCACGCTAAAGTTCAAAAATGACAGAATTAACTAAGGGAATCACGAAAAGTGTTATTATGTCTAAATTAAGGAAGATAAATGATTTCCAAATGAGAAATAATTATTTAGTAACTTTGTATCACTTGCTAATATTTTCTTGGTATAGAAAAAAAAATAATAAGTGAAAGAAATATTTTGAAACCAAGGAAAATCAACTAGAAACATTTTTGCGCTCTTTCTCAATATTGTCTGCCTTTACAAGTAATGTAGTTACATACGTTAAAATATGTTTTATTCACCAAGAATTGTCTGGAAATAATAATAATGATAAATAAGATTAAATTATGCACCTGTATATTTTTTTGAAAAAAAAATATAAACTTTCTCAGAGTAAATATAGGAAGAGTTATATAGGGGCATTCTCACGGAGAAGTTACCGTTAAAAAAAATTTATAATTCCTAAAGTATGAACAAAACTAAATATCTTAGTGACTTAATGATAAAAATAAATGATATATTATATTACACATCAGTTGGAGTTAGTAAAACTTCCTATACATGTAAATCAGCTGCAGTTATTATCAGAATAATCTCGGAAAAATTGCGCATTTTCGTCCATAAGTAAGCTAGCTAATATGAATGGTACGTATCGTCAATAAAAAAAAAAATATTGTGTATGTTTATCGTCTATAGTCAAATATTCGTCTATGTTAGAAGTCTATTTTTTTCTTGGATCCCAAAATTGTAGTAGTTTAATTCAAGTAAGAATTAATCTTCAATTCTGCTATATTTTTCTTTACCTAATTTATTAAACGCACAAAATAAGAGAAAACTTTTATTTAAAGGAAATAATACCATGCGTTTATTGTTTTTAAACTTGCTTCGTGAAATACGACTGGATAAAGCTCTTCACCTGGACCAATTGTTCAACAGAAAAACATTTTCTAATGAGAGAGTATGCACTTGTTAATTAATGATTGTTTAAAACTAAGTTATAAAATGATATGTATTTTTTTTGTTATATCACATAGGTTAAAGTCTGTATGGTCAAGTGATATTTAATAGCCTTGTAATGACAAAGGTATGTTTTAATATAATTATTATAGGTTAAGTTGATATTTAACACGAAAAAAAAAAAATCTATAAAATATGTTTTAATTATTATATACAATTGTAGGTAGAAATTTTGTATGTTAGATACGTAAAAGAAAAATATTTAGATATTTAAAGGGTAAAATAAATATTGAAAATTATCAGAAGTAACTAAAGAAAAAAAAATGCTATAACAAAATATTTCTTGTTAAAGTTTTGAAACGAATTTATACTGTATTAATTGAGGAATTTATTCCTAATTATTCTTAAATAACACATCCACTTTATTTAGTTTAAGATAGTATGCTACCAACTATTTTGAATGTTCCTTTATTAAAATTAAAATTATTATACTTTTATTTTATGATGTCCATTGATTTCAGATGTTGATCAAAGTATACACGGTAACATAAGTTTATTATAATCAGTGTATTTACTTATCCTGCCCAGATATAGCATTGGTATATGCTTAATATTCGCATAAGTAATAATTATAATGTATTTACTTTGTGGGATGAAAAATGATCTCCCCAAAAGCTTTGTTTTCCATGAGAGGAAGATTTTAAATATAATGTTCGGGTATGTTTATAGCCCAAAGTGATCGATTCTCATAGATAGGACGATCAAGAATTTATCTAGCATTTAGTATGCTTCATTCGTTTAAATCCCAGGAGAAGATTGTATTTGGTGTGTGTTCGTTGTATGCCCAAGTAAGAGGCAAGAAACCACCAAAATATTTTAATGTAGTAGATTACTCTACAGACCTTCGTGGTTATTCCATATTCCTCATGTGAAAATAAAGATAGCTCCACCATGGAAGGTGTTGATTATTGTGCTTAATTTTGAAAGTTCGGGCAAGATAAAGGTTATATTGGAGGTGTTAGTTCCTCAAGATCCAATTTAGTATAAATAGTGCGTTAGTAACTAGGATCAATATCTGTATTGTGCTGCTAAATATTGCTAGTATTTGACAAGTAAATCAATGGAGAAAGTAATTAAAATTGCGTAATTTAAAACGCTTATAACTTGAAGGAATATTCAAATGCAATATTTAATTCTGGTTAGTAATTAAATAATACTCATATTTAAAATTATACGTATGAATAAAATTTGTATTATAACTTAAGTTAGCATTAAGTTAAATGTAAGACGGTAATTGTAACTTCTGATAACTGGCCTATAATTAGAATAGGTTATCCCATTAAAGACCATAAATAAAATAAATGTATTAGAAATAAATTTAATATTTTGCGTATTGCATATGATGGCATTAATCATTAAAAAAAAAAAAAATAGTTAGTCAATAATTTTGAATAAAAGCTTCTACAAGGTTACCAAAATTTAATAAACAATGTATTGGTAATGAAATGTACTTTTAGTTAATCAATCCATATGATTGCATACAGGAGAAGTAGTAACCTCTAGTCCATAACCAAAAGAGTATACAGATTAATGTCAGTTATATTTTATAGTTTTGTATTACTATGGGATTATTGAATAAATATTCATATATTTTTTTTTTGTGATAATAATAAATTATAGTCTTGTTAAAATTTGTTGTAGATTCATTTTTTTTGTTTTTATATGCTAAATATAAGTGTTTGCACAATATTTGCAAAACCTTTTCTTGAGTCCGAAATCATTCCAAATTCTTAAAAACTTAATATACCAGATAAATAAAGTTAAGCAGATCGGAATATGTCATTATATTTTAGTTTAATGATAATTATTTATGGAGTTGAAAACTTAAGACTAAACATTCACCTTTGTGTAAAGAAAAAAAAATGAATTTATTCCCAAACCATTAACTTTGGTTGCACATTATTCCATTCCCATTTAGTTAAATTGTCTAAGTAATAAATCTTAGTTATATTATTGTGTTGTCATGGATGATGGAAGGACACAAAAAGCACCCTTGTCTTTTTATTATTCTGACTGAGATTCTGAAAAAAAAAAAAGGCTGTGTTATTCAAAATTATACGTCATTATTGAATAGAATTATCATCTCTTTAAATAATATAGCAGTTGATATGAGAGATGAAGACACATTGAATTTAAGTAAAATAAATGTTTCCTATAGCCGACCAGAATGCCAGTCATATGCGACAACACAATACCGCTGAGCATTTCCTTACATGAAACAAAGAACCCTGAGATTAATATTATTATAATTATTCTTTAAATTAATAAGTGATCAATTATTGTTGTTATTACAATCGTGGCATGGCTTAAGAGAATTGAATGTACAATTGTATTATATGAAAAGTATTTTAGATCATATTGGCAAAATAATGGATATGTTGCTTTATTTTGGTTGCCTTAATTTCCAACAACCTGAAAAATTAGTGCAAACTAAACTAATAAATAATTACAGAATAAAACAGAGGTTATTTTTTACTGGGTTAGAATATATATTTCCCCACACAGCAAGCTAGAGTAATCAATGGATGCCAGAAGGCTTGTGCATAAAATCCCTATCTAGTGCCTACTCATCCAATATCCCAGACTAGTTTTTGGCAGTGATCTCAGATCCAAGGCTCTTCACTGACGAAGGTCTAGTCTGGAGATATTGAATGATAGGCACTAGATAGGGATTTTATGCACAAGCTTTCTGGCATCCATTGATTACTCTAGCTTGTTGGGTGTGGCAATATATATAGTGAGTTTTGCCTGTTTTAAATATGAGGTATAATACTTATTTAAAAAGGAAAAAAATAAAAAGTTGCAATATATAAATGCCAGCCTAGTAATTTAACTAAAATAGAAAATATTAAAATTGATTAAATTAATAGTAAAAAAATTGATGTTAGTTATTCAAATTTTACAAAAAAACAAATATCAAATGGAAATGAAGAAAGATTAATACATCAAGCAAATAATATTTTTAATTAATAAAATAAAAATAGCAGTGATTGTAATAATTATAGTGTAAATTTTAATTGATAGCATTATGTTTTAAATGTTAGATTTAACAATTTCTAATCTTTATTACCTATGAACTATAAAAGTAAAATCAAATAAATATATTGGAAACAATTACGAAAACAGTGTATGTTAAAAAATTCTATTGAGAAAGTAATTAAAGAGAAAAGATATATTGACGCATTCAAAATATAAATATGAGTTAATATTAATTTGGCCTCATCTTGATAAGAAATTTAGAGCTGCGCTTCCAACAGTTGCTCAGATATATATAATAATTTGAGTTTAACTTGTAGCAACTGTATTTTACATATAATTGAATAACACCCTTCAGTTACAGAAAATATCAATGTATTTTTTTATAAATATTAAAAAGATACCTCTTTAACTGTATTTATATATTAGACTATTTTTATTATCTAGTATTGAGTAGAAAAATTTAACTTTATTTATATTTTCAAAGTGCATTCATCTGCTAATAATAGTACACAGGTTAGTATATGCACAGCATTTCGAGATGAAATACTCTCCTTTCTTCTTCATGTGTTGCTACTTGACCAGTGACAGTACTAGTACGGAAATTGAACCTGGGCCCTTAGATTCTTGAATACTGAATTTTTTAGGTAACCCTCTAACTGGCAGTCATCCTGTCAAAGGCATCACTCAGTAGAAATTTCATGTTCCTCCTGATTTCTCTACTTTTTCCTAAAGACAAAATTGATTACTGGTTTTCATACATTATGTATTGTCTTATTAGATTGACTTATGGAGTTATTCACCATTGTCATGTGAGCAGCTTTTTTAATGTTCTTTTTTGTACCTTTTTTTTTCTATCCAATATTTTTGTATTTTCCCAATTAAACATATGTTCATTGGTACGTAGATGATATGCTACCTTGGACACATCCATTTTTCTCTTCTAATCATCAGTTTGTACTCTTGTAATCATTTTTAATGGAGCAACTAGTTACACCAATATACATTCTTCCACATATATGTGGTATTTTATACATGCAATTTTTGTTTTTCAGCATTTTAAGTTTAAGCTTGTTAAATGTTAGAATTCCTCATCATGTGGTATGGCTCTGAAAAAGTGTTCTGACGTTATATTGATTGCAGATTTTTCTAAATTTGCAATTTTGGATATATTTAGGTATACTACAATAACAATAATTATTCATTTTTTATAATTCTTTATGTTGCCATCACAACATCCAATATTCCTTTATAAGATATAATGGCAGTCATTGAGGAAGTTACTCAAAAATTGTCTTTAATAGAAGGAACAAAATTATGCTGGAGAATGAAAAGAACTTGAAAAACAACAAAAATTGAAGTCAATTATATCATATGATAAGAGAAAAGCAATTAAATCTCTCAACATAGACAAATATATAATTATTCTCCCAGATTACAAAAGCAATACAACAATTGTAATGGATACAACTGATCATGAGAACAAAATGAACAAAGTTACAAGCATTGCATGTGTTCCAATCATTCAGAAAAAATAAACTAACATATTTCAGTAAAATAACTCATCTTTATAGTCTACCTAAAATCCATAAAGTTCATATTCCATTAAGACTTATTGTTAGTTTTAGAAATTTACCTTGCCAAAATTTATCAAGCTTTCTTTTCAGAATTCTTAGTTTTTTGGCATACAACACTCAGTCTTTTGTCAGGGATTGTAGACACTTTGTATAACTAATCAAAAACATGATATTTGAAAGAACTGACATAAGAGTAACTTTGATGTGGAAAGTTTATTTACAAATAAACCATCTGAAAAAGCATTGTCTATTGTAAGAAAAAGACTAATTAATGATAAAATTTACAAACCAGAATATATCTTCCTATTGTTAGTATAATCAAACAATCTATTTTCAATATAACACACAATTCTTTAAATGATATCAAGGAATGGCTATGGTTTCACCACTGTCATTCCAGATTAGCAATATTTACATGGAGGAATTTGAAGCCACAGCCATAAAGACATCTCCATATCCATCTAATGTTTGGCATCACTATGTTGATGATACATTTTTTGTATGGCCACATGGTGAAGCACTTCTAAAAACTTTGTGGAATCACATCAATGACATATCCTTTTCAAATAAATTCACAATAGAATCAGAACAAGAACACAAATTGACATGTTTAGATGTTCTTGTGACAAGAGTCCCTCATAGCAAAATCAAAAGTACAGTTTATAGAAAGCACACACATACAAGAAAATGCTTAGCATATACATTCAATCACACCATAAATACAAAAACATGGAGTTATACTATCACTATAAAACACCAAAAGAAGTTTGTTCAGAAACCAATGATTTGGAAAAAGAAAAGATCCATATAGAACAAACTCTTATAAAAAATGATTATCCATCAACTGTTATTAGAAAAACCTTAAACAGACAACAAACATAAAGAACCATCAAAAGAAAAAACAATTATTGATACTGTAGTATATCCATATATACCAAAACTAGACAAATTTTAAAAAATCTGCAAATAGTATACCATCAGAACAGCTTTCCAAAGCCATACCACACTACAAGAAATTCTAACATCTATAAAACCTAAATTTGAAATTCTAAAAAACAAAAACTTCATTTGTGAAATAGGATGTGAATGTGGAAAATGTACATTAGTGAGATCAGTCACCCTATTGAAACACAATTGCTAGAGCACAAACTAATGATTAGAAGAGAAAAAACAAATTTTATGGTAGCAGACCATTTATATACCAATGAATATATGTTCAACTGGCAAAATATAATTTTGCATAGAAAGAAAATGATACAAAAAAAAAATTCAAAAAAGCTGCTTACATGACAGTGGTGTATAACACCATAAGTCAACCTAGTGTGACTATACATAATATATGGAAATGACTAATCAACTTTGTCCTTAGGAAAATCAGGAGAAACCTCATAGATAAGTATATGAATTTTCTACTGACTATTGCCTTTGGCAGGATGGCTCAGCTGGTTAGAGAGTTACCTTAAAATTTAATATTCAAAAATCTAAGAGTCTAGGTTCAATTTCCATGCTAGTATGGTCACTGGTCAGGCTAGTGGCACCTGAAGAAGTGTGGAGAATAATACCTCTCAAAACAGTGTGCATATTCTATTCTGGATACTATTACTAACAGTTGAATATACTTCACAAATTTAAAAAAACTGAAATTTTTTCTAAAAAACATTCAATACTCAATACTAAATGATGAAAACAGACCAATATATAAATCTAACTAAAATGCCATCATCACAAACTTTCAGGAAAACAATACCTCTTTAACTTTGTCCTCTATTATATAGTAACCTCTCTGACATACAAACTTTTAAAAATAAATATAAAAAGAGTTTCCATTTTAAAATCTTGTAAAAAGTAGATTGATTTATTTTTAAAGCAAATCATAATATACTGATAAGTTGGATAAAATAATTTGTAAAAAATTAAAAATGTTTCTTTGTTTATTTGTAAGATAATACAAAAATTAAATTAATTAAATACTGATCTAGTAAGGTATCTACAATTCCATTTTTATCTTTTATTAACTTTTTAAACATTGCTGTGATGTCATTAAAGAATACTGGAATGACTAATCAATCATTTGAAGATTTTTTTAGAAAAATGGTAATTTATTGTAGTAATACTACCTATGAATTAAATTATAAATTCAATGCATAATTTAAAAGTTGTTACTATTACTTTTCATTGACATATTTTTTGGAAAATAGTAGTATGCTTTTATTTCCAATTTTTAAAAAAGATCAATTGTAAGTTTTCAATATTTTTTTAGATTTCTCATTGTCATATATCTCATATTCTTATAAAACTGATTGCCTTTAAAATTTCAGTTTTTTTTCTAATTGAGGATTTGTTTTGCATTTTTTATTATTCTATCTTTAAAAATTTATGGAAATTTCTTCTTTTATATTGGTTTTTTAAAAGATAAAAAGAGTGAGAGAAGTAAATGGAACCTGCAGTAGGACCTAATTCAAGCAACCTGTTTTAATTTGTAATTGACATATTTGATTTGGAAATTTTATAGGATTTTGTCTTTAAAATGTTTTTAAATTTCTTTTTTCTTATTGGTTTTTTAAATGGGGAAATGGATGAATAAAATGCATGCCTGTTACCTAATTCAAACAACTTCGTTTGATTTGGAATTGACAGATTTGGTTTGGAAATTTAGTTATCCTTAGATAATTTTAAATTTCTTTTTTACTATTGGCTTTGTAAAAAGTGAGAAGAGAGAGGGGGTTGGTGGGTGTGAGGGGGGGGGTTGTCTTGTGAACTTTGATCCAGTTACATTCAATATAAATCCAATCAAACACTCCAAATAAAAATAATCTGGCTGACTATAAAACAAGCAAATAAAACCTTTTTTTATTGATTTGGGTTTTTTTTAAATTAAAAACTAAAAAATAATACAACTATTTAAATGAAAAATTATGACAATTGTTTCCAAAAACATTCTAATTCAACAACAAACTTTATTTTCAAACTAATTTCCAACAAATTAAAAAATATATATTTTTGATAAGAAAGCCAGGGGCAAAAAAACATTTTTTTTATTTCATTTTTTGACTTTTTTTTAATTAATTCACATTGAGATTATAAAAAAAATAAAAGCTGGTCAAAAGAAAAATCTGTCAATAAAACTAATTCTAAGAAATTTTTGATTACATGGGAAATTTATAAATTTAGTCATAGTAGTATTTACTAATATAAATCCAAAGTTCAAATTATAGTTCTCTACCTTTTTTTCCCTCACCACCTTCCCCTCACTAGGAAAAGAAGAAATAATTTTTTGAAGTCAAGAGAAGAAGAATTCAATTTTCCAAACTGATGTTTTCAGTTACAAATAAAAACCATCATTTGAAATTACTTTACATTTTATAAATCATATATTTTTGGTGGTCCCCATGAACTGATCTCTCTGCCCCTCATCCATATCCTTCTTCTTTAAATCCAATAAGAAATTGAAAAGAAATATAAAAATTTATCAAAAAACAAAAGGACTATTTATACTAGGGATTTTTAGATAAAACAGTGAATTTATAAATTTAGTCATAGTAGTATTACTACAAGAATAATTTGCCATTTTTGCAAAGAAATGTACAATTTTTTGATTAATTATCCCAATATTTAAGGCAATGTTTAAAGATTCTATTAAAAAAATTCAAATGTAGATATCCGATTACAAAGGTGCTATTAATTATTTCAAAAATGTTAAGTGTCAATTGAAAAACTAATAGAACAATTGCAGATTAATTGAAACAATTCAATGATTGCTATAGAAATTGGAGGTTTGCCAGATAAAGAAAAAACCAGATCATCATCTGCTATAAAAATTGTTTGAGATATGTTTTTTTTATTCTGATTATAAGTTAGCAGTTGTGAAAATTAATTGTATCCATGTATTGCAGAATCTATTTATAATTATTGGGTAATATTTAGTTGGGGTTGTTACATCTTTCTGGATACATAGCATTCTTCATGGAGCTATGATAATGTTATAATAATACTCAATAACATCTCCTTCTAACTATTAATGTTGGAATTCCTTATTTCCATTTTTATAGTTAAGTGTAATTTCTCATTAAATTTTCTCATCTGATATTCAAATATCTTATTTTAATTTAATTTATTTAAATATTCCAAATATATTCACCTGTTAGTAATAGCACATCAAACAGGTTAGCATATGCACAATATTTTGAGAGGTATTATTCTCCCCTCTTTTCAAGTGTTGCTGGTCTGACTAGCTACAATACTACTAGGCAATTTGAACCTGGATCCTTAGATTCTTGAGTATTGAATTTTAAAGTAATGCTCTAATCAGCTGAGTCATCCTGCCAGTATTGGTTAGAACATTACCTTAAAATTCAATACACAAGAATCTAAGGGTCCAATACAAATCCCATGCTAGTACTGTCACTTGTCAGGCCAGCAACACCTGAAGAAGAGGGGAGAACAATACCTCTCAAAATATTGTGCATATACTAACCTGTTTGATGTGCTATCACTAACAGTTAAATATATTTGGAATATTTAAATAAAGTTAAATCTTATTTTAATGTTTACATTCTTTAATTAGCTTAAAAGGCTGATATTTGAATGTATACAATTGTAAACATATGCTATATAAAATAAATGCTCATTTATATATGATTAAGCTTCAGTTGGAATGATGTTCACTAAATTCTAGACGATTTCACCCACGTCATTCATTCAAACATCGTATATAGTAATTTAAAGTGATGGTTCCATCCTCATGCTTTACTTGCCAGTACTTCAGATTTGCTCATATATAAGCATTTGAGTTGTAGGAATAAGAGGATTCCTTTTATTCCTGCATAAATACTATATCTTGTATTGGTGAGAAAGTATTCATTTATTATTAACACTCGCAAAGCGTGCGCACAACTAGCTTAAAAGGTTGATATTTGAACATATTCTTTAATAATGTAAATGTGGACTGAATAATGAACAGGAATTATGATATGATTTGCAGGAAGGCTTATACTTTATATAAGCTTCAATCTGGTCATTATCTGTGGCTATTATCAAATATGGTATAACAATCCAGAGAATGGACTTAACATGATCTGCACTACAGGGCGCCATCTAGGCATTTGAACCTAGAAAAATTTATAAAGTAGGCAGATATGTAAGTCAAAAAAAAATTTTTTTTTTTTTTAAAATTTTGATTCCGGTCATTAGCCCAAGTCACTACCTCAGGGAGTAGCAGAGATTTAATAATATAATATCTTATCTAATTATATTTCAATATTAAAAAATAAATAAAATAAGCAACTGCCAGTAATTAACATACAAAAATTTATTTACGCACATATATATATATAAAATTTAACATTATTATTTTAGTATGTTTATTTTAGATTTTAATTTGATTTTATAATTTAAATTTACATTTTAATTTTTATAATATTATAAGTTTACATTTTAATTAAGTTCGCACAGATGGATTTATGAAAGTTTGTTTTATAATGTTGAGTATAGATCGGTTACATAGATTACACGGTTAAAAACATTTCAAAGTAAACATAAACGATCAAAATACAAAATCATTGATACCATCAATTGCATAGGGAATACAAGAAACCCAATGGTGTTCATCATAAGCCACCTCATTAACACCAATAACTTAAAAGACATCCGAATAAATACATTTTAGATACTCACCGTAAGGTATCAGTATTTACCGAATGTCTATATATTTTGATCACCTATGAAAACCCAAAACATAATTAACCGATAACCAATCCATGCAAGCGTCTATAAACAACTTAAATTTAATGCATTTTTATTTAGTGTCGAGTATGAATAGACTACATAGATTTGCATTTGAAAAGAAAATATTCAATCCTTGTTTAACCTTAGGCCAAAGGTTCGCAGTCAAACCAAACTTCAATCCATCTGATATATTGATGTGTTCAATGTAATACGAATATGGCAGCACAATTAGGTTAAGAGAAAAAACTGCTTCTCGTCAGATAGGAATATTACATCTATCAGACAAGAAGAGCAATAAAAAAAACTCCATTGAAAGGAACAGCGTTCTATATCTTATAATCCCTTCCATAGGCAAAAATGGAAGTGTGCGGCGTATAATAGCAATTCTGCCCATAGCGAATCTCGTACTACATCTACTAATTACACCAATATATCCAATCCATTGACCTAATTCAACTACAAAATGAATAACCTAAGATTACCCTTCCCTAATATAACTTTACAAATCTATATAGCCATTCATGCCTGACTTAAGTTTAATATTTATATAACTAGTTTAATGAAAAACAGAAATCATAATAAAACTTAAAGAACAAATAAATAAATAAATAAATGGAAATGATTTTACAAAAGAAATACATTAAATAAAATTATAACTAATTAATAAATAGCATTGGTCAGATAGGATTCTATTTCTTAATTATTTTAAATACGGAAAGTTTTTAATTTAATGTTCATTAATTATAAAGTTCTTACGGTTTAAAACAGTTCATCTTTATCTGTTGCTTGCCATTTGAACATGAATTTCCATGCCGTCCTAAAAAGATTGGTTGAGTTAGCCGTTGTTTTTTATTTATTTATCCGGAGGTCTTTTAGTTTAGTTGGTCCTTAATGTAGAAAAAAAACCAATGTCATTTCTTTTTTTTTTTAACAAAACTGAAGGGATTGAAGAGTGCGTCTTTTCAATCCCTTCTCCTTCAACTCCACACTAACACATATAGTCACATCATAATAACTAATTCTTTTATTTTCAAACCTTTCCTTTTATAATAATTTTGTGGATTAACTCAACATTACGTCATGATGGTGAAAACCTTTTCGTTGAGGTCTGATTTCCCGATGGATTTCTTTCATTTGATAAAAGTTTCTATTGTTTTCCTATCTGACCGATGCTTATACATTTAAATGCCCAAAGGATAGTTTACTAATTAAAATAATCATTTCCATTTTACAAAAGATTAATTAATTTGTTTTCAAACTTAAACATATATTTTTATCTCTAAATCTTTTCTGAAAATTTAGTTTTAAACTACTCTTTTTTTAATAAAGTTTTATTTTAATAATTATTTATCTGTGCGATTATATATATATATGACTTTAAGATGATTTTTTTTTAATTTTCAATTTTTAATTCTTAAAAAAAGAAATTTTTATTGGCAAACTTTTTTTTTTTATGTTTACTAATAAAAAATAATGTAACGTACATATGTGCCTGTTACAAAGATAATATTTTTGTTATAGTCATTCCACTATATATACAGTCATATGATCATTATTCATGAATAAATAATTATTTACCCCTAGTTATCTCTCAATGTTTTTACTAAAAGAAATGAATTCCTTTAATCAATCAGAAATGCATTGCTAAATTTTTTACACCTAATGAACATATATATCTGGAAAGAATGAAATTTAATTTTTAATCATAATGATGATGATTTTATGCTCTAAAATTGTATAATAAATAATAATTTACTGTGCTAATTATTTAAACATATGTTTTAAGATTAATTCATTGCAAGTGTGTTTTAAATATAATTGAATAGCTCTCAACTTACAGCAAATATCAATATATTTTTTTAAAATTAAAAAGATACTCCTTTAACTTTCTTTTCCTTCATATATCAGGAGGATTATATGCATTGCTTTTTCTAGAAGAGTTAATTCTTTCATCAATCAGAGATTTATTCCTAAATGATTTTACTTCTTATTTGCTGTATCTGGAGAGTTATTCAATTATATTTAAAAACAGTTTCAATGAATTAATCTCAAAAAATTATATCTAAATATTTAGAAATTACATGTTTATATATATATATATATATATACATGTTTATATATATATAAATTATATATAATATAATATATATATATATATATATATATATATATTGTACCCTTACTTCTTGATATATAAAATAGTTTAAAATACAACTAGCTCAGTTACATTATTATGTTTAATTAAAATTTGCATATCTATCTTTAATATACTTTTATATTATCATATCTTAATTAAATTTATTATCAATCATCAGAATCAATATAGTTCTAGATTATACTACTTAAATAAGTATTTATAAAATTATGAGACTGCGAAGTAAAGTTACAAAGTAATAAGCAGATTTACACTGAGTCAATATCTCCCAAGATACTGTCTCGATGGCATAAGAATACTACCACTACCTTATTATCTTACCACTACATCTATAGCATTCTTATGACTTTTAAATGAAATAAATTATCTTTAACAATACTAAAATAATTCCTAACTTTTAACTTAAAACATAATTAAATAATCTCAGGTTCTTCTAAGTTGTTTTAAAATAATAATAATAACTCATGTAAATAAGTATGATGTGGGATTTTATATCAAACCTAAATACACCTAACTTATTTTAATAATAATAATAAATAATACTAATCTTAGAGTGTAATTTAATCTTATCTATTTCTATGATATAATCAATCATTAAATAAATAAACAATTATATGTATATCTTTTATTTCATATGGTATCTTCATTTTAAAATAGATCAAAATCTTATACGTAATAATCTGTGGCAATAAACAATATTGTATTCTTATAATGTGTATTATAATCATCTTATGACCATTGTAATATTTTCTGTTTATGTCAATCAATTCTTATAAAAATAATGTTAAGCAAATATGGTATTCAATTCTAAGTAATAATAACAAATTCATTTTTGTGCAAATATTATGTTTATTTCAAATCATCTGATGTCAAAATGCTGTGGTGAAAAATAATGAACTCGACACACTTTTAAAACAAATTAACAAATTTATTTACAATAACTTCAAATAAAATTTATTTACACTATTTACAGTTTAGAATTTATGACAACAAATAAAATAAAAATAGGAATACAAATATAAGAGGCTTACACTGTTATTAACTCATGTACTTAATAAGCAATTTTACATTCCTTCAAATGCTATATTAATATTATTACAGTGTGTTTTCTTAAAACTTAGATTTGAAAAATAAATAGTAGTAATCTTTAATTATTACAAATAATAATACATGTCAAGATTATCTATGTAGCATGTGTAAACAATGAAGCCTTACTAATTAAATAGCTACATTAATTAAGTATTACCATTTATAATATACTATCATGTATTCACTTTGTTATTAGCATTGCCTAATAGCTTTATATAAAATTAATATGTCTTTGTAATGTAAAACAAATAATTGACTATAATTATATTTCACTTAATGTAATTCCTGTTATACGTTTTATCAAATATGCATTACATATCTTTATTGTTCAAATATTATTATTTAAACTATTTATCAATTCCAAATTCATAAAGCATTACCTTAGATAAATTCTATGATTCTTTTTTATGTAAAATCACTACTTTACTTTATGTGTTATCTTAATCCTTTCTAATAATTTCTATCTATAAAATATATTCTAAACTTATCTAAAATTTTCCGGAAAATAAATATCAATTTTAAATAAAATATTCATCATCTAATCTACCTATACTACATTGTCTATACTTAATAAACTTCAATCCAAATATAGGCTTCTACCCATAACGTAACTTAACTTATTTAATAAAACAAAATACAAAAATATAGACTTTTAAAATCCTTTTCTAAATTGCAAAAATAAAATAATTATTAAGATAAATAATAAACATCATTTCAATACTAAGCATAAATAAAATATCAAAATTATTTACGAAAGAATCATATAATTATTTCTAAGCTTCTTACGTAATGTTGTATCATGTTGACATTATAAATTAAAACTTATGCATATTTTAATAAAGTTCGTTGCCAATATAATGTATGTGTTTTCATAAAATATCTATCCATTCATTCTACAACAACATAATATTCAGTTGATCTAAAGAAAAACATATTAAATTCATTAAAAAAAAAAAAAATTATACAATATTTTACCATAACAATAATAATGTCCATTCTGCTATCCAGTATTCTTCGGAATTTGCAGCTTCATAAAATAAAAATCATTCACATTTTCACTCATAAACATTCATTAGAATATTC
>JAQFVV010001674.1:0-52859 GCA_028023455.1 Epiperipatus broadwayi | reverse complement strand
CTCACTGTTTATATATATTATGTTTCTTTAAATTAGCTCTTTAAAAATGAGACTAATTAATCTTACCTTTTAATATTTCTCAATCCAAATCATTGTTTTTACTATAATTAGTTATTTTTATTATTATTATTAATATTGCAAGTTAATAAAATTCCGATATAATTATATATTTTTAATCTGATGAATATAAAGGACTTATTAAAGTTTATGACGTAAATCTAAACATTGAGTTGCGTCAAGAGGGTGGAAGGCAATGGCAAACCCCTTGGAACGATGATCAACTGCCGACACATGGCCGTATCTACCTGTTGTCTAATTACCTCACCTGCCTTCGGGCTGACAATTTAACATACATACAAAATATCCGATTTTCTTTTTTATTTCGGATCAAATAAAATAATTAAAATAATCCAATTATTTGAAACATTCGGCCCACTGAACAATAAACGAAATGAAATGATTATTAAAGGTAATGAAGACGCGATCAATAAATCCATGAGAAGAGAAAAAAAATAATTGTCAAGATAAGATGGTCGTTGATAAAAATCAAAGGAAAATTGAGATTTAATTTACTTATTTCTTGAAGCAAGTGCGTGCTATGAAACTTTGCATAGTCATATATTTATCAGCATCAATAATATATTTATATATGGACCCAGACAGACACACTTGGATACCATATTCACAAACGCACGCGCACACACAAACGTGTATAGAAGAATGCAAAGCAAAATAACATTTAAATAATAATCTGCGCTTTTATAACGTCTTTCTGCAAAGGAGCACAGAAAGCTGGGAATATTTTGGTTATTTTTCTCTCTCTCTAAAGATATTTATTAATACATACTATCGTAAAACATATAAGCAAATACGCAAAGCACAGCAGAATACTTTATATATAAAATACAAGTAACAGTATAGATGTCTATGAAGCCAATCAGATTCTCGAATCAAGATTACTTTTCTTTTATAATAGGTTTATATATATAATCATTAATTATTATCCTACTTGATTTTGTGAAGTGACGGAATGGCAGAGTCGGAAGCTCAAAGTCCATGGCCCAGAACTCCAACTCAGTGATTTCTGATGCTTGACTTTTTTAGGAACTCCTGAATAATAGACCATTTAATTACTATATTATTTCTGAATTTCCCAGAATGCTTTGCTGCAGTGGTAGACTGTAGTCCAAAGTCCATGGAACACAGCTCAGCTCTGTCACTTTTGAAGCTTCAACTTCTTAGGAACCCTGAATGATAAACAATTCAATTACTATTTTTTTTCTAAGTTCTAAGCATGTTTTTCTACAGTGATAGAGAGGCAGACCTTGAGGTCAGAGTTCGTGGATAATAAACCATTCAAACAAGACATTTTCTCTGAGTTCCCAGCATACTTTGGTGCAGTGATAAACTATCAGACTCTGGATCCCAAAGACCATGGATTACAGTCCAAAATGAATAACACACCATTTCATCTACTATATTCTTTCTGAGTTCCCAGCATGCTTTGCTGTGAAGTTAGAGTGGTATATCTGGAGGTTAGAGTTCTTGGATAGCAGTCCAGCTCTATCATTTCCAGTGCTTGAACTTTTTATGAACTTCTGAATAATAAACCATTCAATTAATATGTTCTGAATTCCCAGTAATGGTAGTGGTAAACTCTGGGGCACAAGGGGTACATGGATCACAGTCCAGATCTATGACTTATGATGCTTGGAATTTTTATAAAATCCTAAATAATAAATCATCTAATCACTATATTCTTTTTGAATTCCCAGCATGCTTTGCTCCAGTGATAGAGTGGGAGATTCTGGAGCACAAGGTCTGTGGGATTGCAGTGAAGCTGTGTCATTTTAGGATGTATCTGTTATGAATTCCTGAGCAATACACTGATTATTTATTTATCTTGCATAAGTTTGATGTATTGGTAGAGTGTT
Source organism: Epiperipatus broadwayi (assembly GCA_028023455.1). Taxonomy (NCBI): domain Eukaryota; kingdom Metazoa; phylum Onychophora; class Udeonychophora; order Euonychophora; family Peripatidae; genus Epiperipatus; species Epiperipatus broadwayi. The sequence goes on along the minus strand of JAQFVV010001674.1, from coordinate 50,925 downwards.
AGACCCTGGGGATCAAGGCCCATATATCATAGCCCAACTCTTTCACTTTGGATGCTTGAATGTCTTTTGGACTCCTGAATAATAAACAACTTAATTACTATATTCTTTTTTAAAATTCCCACCATGCTTTGCTACACCCTTGGAGTTGCAGACTCTGCAGCTCAAGGTCCATGGATCACAGCCCAGCTCTGTCACTTCTGATGCTTAAGCTTCTTATGAACTCCTGAATAATATACTATTCAAATTCCATATTCTTTATTGATTCCAGCATGCTCTGCTGCAATGGCTGACTCTGGAGCTCAAGGTCCATGGATTGCAGCCCAGCTCTGTCACTTCTGATGCTTGAACTTTTTATGAACTCCTGAATAATAAACCATTCAATTTATAGTATTCTGAGTTCCCAGCATGCTTTGCTGCAGTGGCTGACTCTGGAGCTCAAGGTCCATGGATCGCAGCCCAGCTCTGTCACTTCTGATGCTTGAACTTCTTATGAACTCCTGAATAATAAACCATTCAATTATAATATTCTTTCTGAGTTCCCAGCATGCTTTGCTGCAGTGGCTGACTCTGGAGCTCAAGGTCCATGGATCGCAGCCCAGCTCTGTCACTTCTGATGCTTGAACTTCTTATGAACTTCTGAATAATAAACCATTCAAATTATAATATTCTTTCTGAGTTCCCAGCATGCTTTGCTGCAGTGGTAGAGTGGCAAACTCTGGAGGTCAAGCCCGTAGATCACAGCCCAGTTCTGCCATTTCTGATGCTTGAACTTTTATGAATTATTGAATAATAAACCATTCACTTACTATATTCTGAGTTTACAACATGATTTATTGCAGTGGTTGTGCCTGTCTCTGAGGCTCAAGATCGATGAATAGCAGACCAGCCATCATTTCCTGTGCTTAAAATTTACTCCCAAGCTGTAAAACTTTCAATTATGCATTTTCAACGCTAATCTTGCAACAGCCATCAATTAGTAATATATGTATTTCAAATAGGCACTGATTCTCATCAGATGAGCCTGAGATTAAACGAGTAAACATCACATGATCACTATCTCATACTAGCACATAATTGTTATTAAACAAGGCAAAACTCTCTCCATGCAGTAGTGCCACCCTGTGCCAACCAGAGTAATCAATGAATGCCAAAAGGCTTGTGCATAAGATCCCTATCTAATGCCTACTCATCCAATATCCCCAGACTAGTTTCTGGCTTGTGGCCATCGTCAGTAAGGAGCTTTGGATCTGAGAGCACTGCACCTAGATCTTAGGATCTAATGCAACCCTCCAGCACCCACCTTTTATCTCTACTTAACTACAAAACTATGAGAATGAAATTGAAAACACAATAATATTTTCAATCTAAGCTCAATAGCTTATATAGTCATATGGGTCTGAACTCAGTTCAGCACCCATACATTTTGGTGTACTTGGCTCTTTAAAAACCATAGCCATCTCTGTGGTGCTATGGTTGTTAAAGAGCCAAAGCCACCAAAATGTATGGGTACTGAATTGAGTTCAGACCCATATGACTATATAAGCTATTGAGCTTAGATTGAAAATATTATTGTGTTTTCAATTTCATTCTCATAGTTTTGTAGTTAAATGGAGATAAAAGGTGGTTGCTGGAGGGTTGCATTAGATCCTAAGATCTAGGTGCAGTGCTCTCAGATCCAAGGCTCCTCACTGATGATGGCCACAAGCCAGAAACTAGTCTGGGGATATTGGATGAGTAGGCACTATATAGGGATTTTATGCACAAGTCGTCTGGCATCCATCGATTACTCTGATTGGCACAGGGTGGCACTACTGTAAGGAGAGAGTTTTGCCTTGTTTAATGAGTCTGAGATATGAATATTTGAATTTTGCATTAAAACATCAGTTCAATCTTTATATATTGTAAATATAATGTGGACATATCTTTGACTCATTTAATGTGAATAGGTTGAAATTTAAAATAAGATAAATGGGTGCTTGTAGATCTTGTATTAGATCAGCAGTCGGCAACCTTTTAGATATTGTGAATCACTAACATACCCTTTTAAAGGTATGAATTAATAGGAGCATTGAGTATGATATACATATAAAAATAAATGAAGGTATAAATATGTATTTATTATGTTTTATATGTTAATTTTTTAATTCATACCTACAAAAATTATTTAAGATTCATAACAAACAGTAAGCATTCTTTTCTTTAATAACTTTTGTAGATATGTTTTCCTTCAAAATTCTTAAAAATTTTGAGTTTTAGTTCACCCAATTACCAAAGGTGGGCAATAGTCAAATTTGATGCCTAGTCAATTGTACAGAATTAGGTATTCTTATTTTGTTACTTTTTTTATGCTGCTGACTGAGCAGGGGTTAAACACCTTTGAGGTAGATATTTTGCAAATTACAGCAGTATTTTGTAACAAATCAATTAGCAATATAATGTTCTTAATTTATTTTACATATAGTAATACAGCTTAATCTTAGCGAATTTAAATCATATCTGAATTTTTTTTTGGATCATTGAAATTTTGTCATGGACCACAGTTGCTGACTACTGTACTAGGTAATGACTAAAAAATTTATATAAGAATCTAAAGCAAATCTGAGACTGCTTACAAATATTATTAGCTCTAAAAATTTAAGTATTACATATGCATAAACTAAAGGTATTAATGATTCATTTTTTATATCATCACCATCATCAACCATTATCAATCCACTGCAGGATGAAGGTCTCTCCAAGTGTAATCCATCTTCTCTGATCTTTCGCTTCTCTTCTCCACATCACCCCTGCATACTTTCTTATTTCATCCATCCATCTCACATGTGGTCTCTTTCTGGGTCTTTTATAATCTCTTGGAATCCAGTTTAAGATTTCAATTGTCCATCTATTAGCATCTCTTCTAGCAATATGTCCAGCCCAACTCCACTTCAATCTTTTAATTTTTTCAATGAGGTCAGCAACACCTGTTTGTTCTCTTACCCATACATTGCATTTTCAATGTCTTCTTGTTACTCCCAACATGCATCTCTCCATACTTCTTTGAGTATTTATAGAACAACTAAATTTGAAAATGTTGCTGTGATAATTTATAAATCAGATTCACAAAGAATCCTATAAATAAACTTACAAATAATGGCCATTTTATATATACCAATACAATTATCATAGAAAAATTTCCATACTTAATTGTTCCATGATTAGGGTTATATTATTAACATTACGTACTTGTTGAATCACAATTTATATATGGGACAATTATCATAGAAAAATTTCCATACTTAATTGTTCCATGATTAGGGTTATATTATTAACATTACGTACTTGTTGAATCACAATTTATATATGGGTTTGTTCCATTCTTAAAATAAATATATCATTATCATTATATTTTTTGGCCATTATAGGTCACTCCATGTTTAATCCAGTTCCTTGATCTCTAGCACCTCTTTTCACATCACCCCACCACACTTTCTTATTTTATCCATCTTCATTTGGTCACTTTCTGGGTCTTTTACAATCTTATGGAATCCCGTTTAAAATTTCCAATTGTCCATCTATCATCATCTCTTCTAACAATATGTCCAGCCTATCTCCACATCGGTCTCTTAATTCTTTCAATGATGTCAGTAATATTTGTTTGTCTTCTCACATGTGTATTTCATTTTTGATCTCTTTTTGTTATTCCTAACATGTGTCTGTCCATACCTCAAGTAAACTGAAGTTTCTTTTGCTTTTCAATTGAATGTGAAAGTTGCAGATCCATAAGTAAATGGACTGTTAAAACACATTTATAAAAACAATCCTCCTATTTAAACACATAAACATATTTCTTTTTAATATTTAGTTATTGTTACTTAAAGCAATCCAACCAAGTTTAATTCTATGATTAATTTAATCCATTATATTTCCATCGAAAGTGATAATTTGACCAAGTTATTTGTAGTTGTTAATTTTTTCTAATTTATTATTATCAATTTTTATTTTCTTTTTTTTTTAGGAAATCCATTGAACATTACTTTAGACTTTAACATTTTTCTTTAGTCCTACGTTTTAACTTCCATCTAATAATTCTTGCAACATGTCCTGAAGCACTATTTATAAAATCAATTCCATCATTCACAAAATGTAGATGACTTAAATGATGTCACTATACTTTTAATACCTTACTTTCCGATTGTCATTTTGGTGATGTACAGTCATCACCAATCTTTATGCCTACATAATCTTTACACAGAGGTTAAACTCTCTATATAGTAGCACCACTCTGTGCAAGCATGAGTAATCAATGGATGCAAGAAAGTTTAAGCATAAAATCCCTATCCAGTGCCTACTCATCCAAAATCCCCAGACTATTTTTTAGTTTGCGGCTTTCATAAGTGAGAAGCATTGAATCTGAGAACTCTGTACCTAGATCCCAGGATCCAATTCAACACTCCAGCAGCCACTTTTTACCTTATTAGCTAACTATAAAGCTCTGAGAAAGGTGATCATCTAATGTTTAGTGGCGTAATGTCAATTCTGCCCAATAGGATTATGGTGATTGTGGTTATTAAAGAACCAAAGATACCATTATGGATGCTGAATTGAGTTCAGATCTATACAACTATACAAGCTAATGAGCTTGAATTGAAAACATTATTGCATTTTCAATTTGGACTCAAAGCTTTATAGTAGCTAATAAGGTAAAAGGTGGTTGCTGGAGAGTTGCATTGAATCCTAAGATCTAGGTGCAAGGCTTTCAAATCCAAATCTTCTCACTGATGAAAGCCATAATCTAGAAATTAGTCTGGAGTTATTGTATGAGCAGGCATTAGATAGGGATTTTATGCACAAACCTTCTTGCATTCATTGATTACTCTGTCGTGCACTGAGTGGTACTACTGTATTGGAGAATTTAGTCTCTATAATAGTCACCTTGTAGCACACCCTTACATCCATACAATGTTAATTTTAATTTAACTATGTATTTTAATCATGGCAGTTGCATTTTGATAAATATTCTGCAAAATATGACAATATTCTGTATCTATATCTCAATAATCCACTGCTTTATTTACTGAAAAAATGCTTAATAAAATCGAGTACCTTTTCATAAGCTATAAAGCTAAAGTATAATGACAACTCATATGAATTATTTTTTAATAACTTTTCTCAATGCTTAGACATGATCCTTAAAACCATTTGTAAAACCAAATTGTTCTTTTGATTGGTTAAATTTCAAAGTTTTCTGTAGTTGAGTTGTAATTATCTTATGTTACAAAACAGATAAAAGATAGAAATATTTTGTTTATCACATTTTTTAAATACTACTATTAGTATTCTTTCAATTATCTGGTACATTGTTATCATTTAGACAAATATAATTTTTCTATCTCTTTGATTGCCTCCTTTAAGATATCAATTATAATTCTATCATTACCTAGAGCTTTTACCTTCTTCATAGATTTAATTGCATGACTTACATCTTCATTCAAAATCCAAGTCAATTCAAGAGATGTGACAGAGAATGCATTTTTAAAATTCTTTATTGCTATATAATTTTTTATAGAACCCTTCTCCACATTTCATGATGTCATCTTTTTTTCTAGAGCTAGTTTCATATTTTTCTTTATTTTTTTTTATTGCAGAAATAAGCTTTCTACCAGTATTAAGATGCTTTCTACTGCCTTTTTGCCAATTTATATTTACATTTTCTTATAATGTTATTCTCTTTTTCTTCTGTCTTACAAAATTCTAGATATTCAATCCTTCTTAATAAATTGTTTTTGTATATTTTCATATTTCTTCTTACATCGTTTTGTCTCAGTAGAATATTTACTGCTTAAATTGTGCTTTTTTGTATCAGCTATCTTTGTTGAAGTTTTTAAAAGTGTATCAATTATCTTCCTATTGATTTCATTTACATCTGAGTCATCTTCAAAATCTGTTAATATTTTCAAAAGGTTTGCAAGTTCTACTTTAAATTCATTGGAATGCTTTTAAGTTTAGGAATATCAACTGTAAATACTGTTTTTCTTAATATTTTTTGGTCGATGATCACTTTCTGCATTGAATTTATTAACAACATTACAATCTTGAAATACATATTTTATGCTAATCAAAATATAATACAATTCTGCTGTTCCTTTATTTGGATGCTTTCATTTCATTTTCATTTAGCATGATTCTTAAATAAAGACTTCATAATATACACATCTTTTTTTGCAAACTCCACAAGTCTATGTCCTCTCTAGTTTCTATCACCCTAACCAAATTTACCCACAACATTTTCATCTCTCAATCATGTACCATTCTAGTAGCAAAGTTTCCCATGACAATTTTAAAATGTTATTTCATCTGATCAAAAAATCTTTTGTACATCCATATAAAAGGTCGCTTCATTACAATGAGAACTTATTGGGGCATAAATCTAAATTACCTGATATTGATATCTTCCCATTAAATTAAATGACTAATCTTGCCATTCTTTATAATACACGGTCAATCTCCCACTTTTATATATAAGGAATCTTATTCCATTTGTGCTTCCAATGTTTGTGCCTTTGTAGTATAGTATATATTCACTTTTTAAATGAATTATCTTTTCATGTTTTCTTCTAATTTTACAATGTCCAATAATATTCCATTTAATATAAGTGATTTTTTCTTTCCAATTTTTGCAGTTTTTTTCACTTGAAAGTGATATAAAGTTATAATTATCTGAATAAAAGTTGTCATCAAATGTTAAACTGGGTCTGTAATCAGGGATGCTTAACACCTTTCACTTTTTATCATTAAGCACTCACTGTCTTGAATGATGACCTTACACCCTCCTGGGAAACGAGTCATATTTTAGTTTTATTTATCATGATTGTAAATATCTATTTTTTAAAAAATGTTTATTTACACTTTAATTTATTATGCCAGCAAGAATACTTAACTGATATGTCAATTAAGATCTATTAGGCCACTGAAAAAAAAGATCATGGTATTTCCAATAATCTCACCACATTAGCTAATGTGTGTTGTTTAGAAGCAAGTCCATATCGGCCTGTTGTATTTAGATAGACAAAGTCCTAAATATGAGGGGTCAGAGTGACTTAAAGTAAACATGGGTGAGACAATAATATTGACATCAACAATGGATTTGCATTCCATCAGGTTTTCAATGGTATGAATGGCTGAAAAGTTTCAGGGTGGACTAGATTGAAGCCTGTTCATTAAGGTTTGAAGATTTTCTATCTTAATATAAACCAAGCCCTGATTGTATATATGCATGAGAAATGATGAGCCAGATCAACTGATGAGTGCTGGTTCAGCACAAAATATATATATTGGAGGACTTTTTTTTTTACATGTGTGTGGTCGTGTATTACTTGCAAGAAATAGAGTGGATAGCTTAAAGGAGCTTGAAAATCTGTGTTCAAATCCTCTATAATTATATGAATAATTATATAATAATAACAACTATAACAATAAGCAAAATATTATATACATGTATATAACTAAGTACCCCAGTTTACAATTAAATCAGTAGCCAAAATCAAATTATAAATCCAATCCTGCTAAAATAGACTTCTTAAATACAGAGTAACACAATACAAAATACCTATATCTTATTCTAACTTCACATAATTCAAATTTACATTCTAATTACCTTTAGTATCAAAGGAACTTTTAAGAAAGTTGATAGCTTTACAATCACTAACATTTATTTAACAATCTTTTTTTTTCGTTATTTCATTGCTGTTTATTTTTTTTAAAAAAAAAATTAGCCTGCTCCCAAAAATGATATTATGTTCTGTATTTTTTTCATGAATGTATAATGCAAAATCAAAATTATTTATTTTTTTAAACTCAATTTTCATAAATTTTCACTCTTTCATTTAAGTTCAAAATAACAATGGCAAACTTTCCATACAGTAGTACCACCAAAAGCAAACCTTCCTAATCAATGGATGCAAAAAGGTTTGCGCATAAAATACCTATCTAATTTATACTCATCTAACATCCCCAGACAAGTTTCTAGCTTGTGGTTTTCATCAATTAGGAGCCTTGAATTTGAGAGCCCTGCACATAGACCTTAGGATATAATGTGTCTCACCAATAGCTACCTTTTGCCTATTTGGTTAACTGTAAATGTGGGAGCCCAAGATGAAATCACAATAATGTTTTCAATCTAAGCTCATTCACTTGTAGTAATATAGATCTGAACTCATTTCAGCATCTATACATTTTGGTGTCTGGTTTTTCAAAAACCACAGTCACCATTATCCTATGAGCAGGATAGGTATAGTCATATAGATCTGAACCCAGCTCAGAATCTTTTCATTTTGGTGTATTTGATTCTTTAATAACCATAGTCACCATCACCCCATTTGGCAGGAGTGATATTAAACCAGAAAACATCACATGATCATCATTATCTAAACATCACATGATCATCATTATCTATGCATACACAAGCTGTTAAAAAGGCACATTCTTGAATTTCATTGATTACTCTGGCTTGCACTAGGTGGCACTACTTTATGGAAAGTTTTGCCTCTGCTTTAACAGCCTGTGTAAACATAGGATATGGTAATAATGTGATGTTTAATAATTTAATACACTGTCACATGTCATAACTCATAATTAATAAATGCTACTACTTTAAATTTTTTATCAGTAACTATGGCATTTCATAACATATGCATTAATTTAAAAATAGTGCTGCAGGTAGCTTGGAGAGAGAATCAGTCACCTTTTCATTGGTACCCACTGTATATAAATATATATAATATAATAAAAATAATATGCATATATATATAATATTCAATACGATCTTTTAAATGGTAAATGCAATATTAGTAAATGATAGACGCACTGACTTCATTATTCAATAATATAGTAATAATTAAAAATCAATCTGTTTAATAAATATCTTACAATAAATAATTGCTAATATTCACACCTTCTGCCTCATGTATTCAAAACAATATTTTTTTATGAAATAAGACAGTGAAACCACTTTTTTTATTCTCATGTTGTCGGATATAACGTGGGAGTGTGCTGCATTTACTGTAACAGCATTTACTATTGTATAAGTGTTATATATAAATGTATGTCTTCATATAAATGTGGAAGCATTTCAAATCTAAACATTTGAATATTCCTGCCAACAATAATATCGTGACTCTCCATTTAAATATCACAATTGCTTTCTGATGGGTTTTAAAGGTTTAATTTGTTCACAACTTTATCTATATATATTCATGGTGTATTGGTTTACTAATGAAATCAGAAATAATCCCCACTTATTGTGAGATGTTAATAAATTATATTACAAATGTTTATTTCTATGTATTTTTATTATGAATAAATTTTACATTAGAATCAACAAATAAGCAATTACAGTATTTAAATAGAGAATTGGACTGTCATTTCAATGGAAATGTACAAATGTTTATTTAGAATTTTGGTTCACCTGATGATTGGAGGGTTTTAAAAAAAATGTATATATACTGTTAAAAGGAGGTTGTCTTGACAACAGTTTGAGATTGTTGATTATTATCTATATTGGGATTGTTTAAGTGTTTATTGGTTTCTAATGTGATATATATATATATGTAATAACAATATGTTACATGTATTTGTTTGTGTAGATATTTAAAAAAGTAATAAATTTAATTTTTGAAAAATATTAAGAAAAGTCATGAAATTATATTTCAAATTATAGATTTTATATTTGAATGATGTGATTAAACCATTTTAATTTGTAAGATGAAAAGCAAATTATTATTTTTAAAGCTATTTTTTGAAATCTTTTTTTAATCTAAATCTTAAATTAATTAATTAAAAAGAGAAGGCTGTACACCACCTTTAAATAAAGACTGTAATATGGCAGAAAATACATAATTGTCTCTAAACAATTGAAAAAGAATGACAAAAACATAATCTTGACAACACAAATCTTTTCAAGATACAGTCATATATAAAAGACAGAGAAAATAAAGTTAGTTAATTGGAGCTTTGAGTTAAATGTTAGTGGAGAGAATTTCAAACTTGCAAAGTTTGTAACACGTCTTTCCATTTTTAATAAAAGACATCTACACTTCACTACATACTCTCACTCAAGATAGGGACTGATTTCTATCCATAATCTTCTGGAAGAATGTAATCGATCATAAACAGATGACCAAAGACGTGTGAAAAAGATCTATGATCCTCAAAATGCACATTTCATGCTGAACCAGCACTCATCATCATTTGGCTCAGACCACAATCTCTTACATATAAAGTCATCATTGTTCAGTGTGTGTATATATGTAGCAAATTGCTAAAGTTTAAGTGTTAACGGTAAAATGTGCTGCTCTCACAACTTTGACTCAAATCACTTAATGAAGTATACTAATAATTTTTATTAGTTATTCATTAGACTAGAGATTATCCAATAATGAATAATATTTCTGTAGTATAATTTACATTACAACATTCTCACTGTATTGTGCAAACTGATTTCTATCTGCTTTTAACACATTGTGGAGGGGTGTAATCATAAACATATGCACAAATACATGTAAAAATGATATATCATTTCCATATGTCTTTCATCATAAGTTTATAAATACACCTCTCCACAAGGTGTTAAAAGTGGATAGTAACTGGCTATTGCCTTTTATAAGAGCAGTGTAATAAAATTTACATTGCAAAAGTATTATTCATTAAGTAGATAATCTCTAGTCTAAAGAATGACTAATAAAAATGATTAATCTAGGCTATTTGTCTTACATTTTTAAATAATTTCCTATATCCTAGCTATGATTGGCTAAAAAATTGGAAAAAAAAAAAAACTTTACACAGACTGTACCATGAATTTCTAAAAGACTAGCTATTCATACCAACTTTTTACTTGTTAAACAATTAACAATGTCATACCAGCATATAACATTATATAATGAATTATAGAAAAAAAATCTATAATCAGTGGATTGGCTTAATTAATAAAATTGTTGAAATTAGACAGGTAAATGTACTCTTGCAATAATTATAATTTTAAAGTTCATTTACATTTGCCATTCCAATTATTTATACATGATTATTTAAACTTTTCCTAAATATATAATAGTTTTAACATTTTTTATATTTAATTTGCATATATCAAATACTTTTATGAAACTGTTACATGCATATGTGCATTATAACTTACTCATTTATTTTTTTAAAATGCTAGTTTATTAAATACTTTTGAAATGTTTTTTAACTTTCACAATTATATTGCCTCAAAATTTATTTCAAACATTTAGTTTTCCCTTCCCTAAATAAGAAAATAAAAGTTTTAAATTTTATAATGCTTGATTAATCTTATGAAACTTTAAGAATTTTTAATTAAATTGATCATTAGTATTACTGAAATATAATAATTAAATTTTAAAAACCATATCTGGATGTGTCATTAATGCAGATTTTTATCTTAATGAATTTCCTCTTTTATTATTATTGATTTATTAATGTGATCATATATATTGTAATGCTACAGAGAAATAACAGGATCATACCTGAGATAAGGATCACCAGTATGCGATCTTCAACAACCAAAAGTTGGTTCACTACTTGTAACACTAGAGAAAGCCAAGGTTTAAACCATCATCTGAGTAATTGTTTCTTTATCTGAAGAATAAAATATATATATTAAATTTAATATCAAAAGGACGAGCATGATAGATCACTCTGATGGATCAGCACAGAATATAAGTTTACCAGCACTACCCAAAAGTAATAGTCATTCATCAATCATGAATAATTAGCAATAAAAAATAAATCAACAGTCAATCTGGTGACTGGATTAGAAATGGGTCTACTATAGACCAGGATAACTATTGAGCCCTTGCCAGCTTGAGGCAATTATTTAAACCTTAATTTATATGTACAAACTTAAGTGCTAATCCATATAAATATAATTCTGGGATATTAAAATATGCTGATCATCATCAATACTCTGGCCATTTTATGGCCAACCATAAACACAATTTCTAATAGAGACTAAACTAAATAAAATATAGTGCATGGACTTCAAAGAATGTACACTTTGTACCAATCCAGAATCATCATCTTCATCTGAATGCTCATACACAAAATTTAAATGTCCCTCTGTCCCAAGTAGCTGTTATGCATAAATCTAGCTCAGGTAGCAAGAACTCTGTAAGTTATTACTGTGAGCAAGAGAGAAATAAATAAACAGATTATCTAATTATAAATAACCTTAAGAAAATCATGGGTTTCTCCTACTTATAAATAACTATACTCACTGCACTTCATGAAACAGGAATGGGATAAAATAAAGAAATTAATACTAAAAACATTTTTAAAACAATTATTTAATATGTAATTAACAACAAAAACCAAAAAATGGCATGATGGTATGACATTCCAAATACTCATTCCATAAAAAAAATACATTTTTACAAAAAATATATTAACCAACCAATTAACTTTTATTCATGGATTAACTTTAAATTTATTAGGTTCTTTCTATCTTTAAAAATAACTAAGAGGTTATTAAACATTTGCAATCTTTGATTTAATTTCTTTAAAATATTTAAGAATTAATTAAATAACATGTTCAGAATCAAAGATAACAATCTTTGATTCAGCTAAGCAAGAAAAAAATCTTTATCACATATTTTTTTTCTTTAAAACTATTTCACTATTTGTAAAAGAAATTTGACTGGATTTTATACAAAAATAATGTCTAACAATTTGAAACATATTAATTTAGTAAAGTAATTACTATTATCAATTCTTACATAACACACAAACATTTTTTTTATTTTTATGAGCAACAAAAAATATAGTGTGGACACATAATAAAAAACATTATCTTTAGCCATGGCTTTCTTGCCTATGGAGACCTTTTCAGTTGCAATTTAGTTTTTCCCAAATGGAGTTTCTCTTTGAAAGCTGTTAAACATGGATCTGGTTAAAGATGTCCTTTCCTGGATCTGTAGCAATTCCAGGTAAACCCAAAATAGCAAATTCTGTCCATTGGGTTTGCTTAATTTTCCAAGTGAGACTGACATCTACAGAAACTCATGCTCTTGGTTGAAGTCAAGATAGCAGATTACTTTAGGAGAGTACCCTCTTCTCTACATTTTTATTCCAGTAAAGGTAGGTTACATAGAGGAAGGTGATGCATAGTTTTTTGCTGAATCTAGCACATGGTTTTCATTGTACAAACCATTTTTGTGGCTAAACTCATAGCATGTTAAAAGATTGATTAAAACTTCTGCTATTCTACTCAATAGCTTGCCATCAGCTGGATTAAGCTTGGGCTCTCTCTCTTCAACAGCAAAGTTAGGAATAATTTCTTCATTTTTCAGTAGCTAGATTAAGATTTAACTGCTCTCTCTACAACAGTTAAATTAGGAATATTCTCTCCAGATACTTGGGTATTATCACTAATACAGTTTCCACATATGTTTTTCTAAAACAAATCTTTCCCACAAGCCAATTACAATCTGTCTCTTTACATGATAATCTTTATGACAACCAATTAGATAAAATATTATAAATACAATTGTTCAGTCAATTTCCTTCTTAATCACAGATATTGAAAACAAGTCAAGAACTTAAATTAATATTATCAAATTCTTAACATTTCTTTATAATTAAAAATCAAACCTTTTTGCAACAAGCAATGACAACAAGATAATCAGTTAATTGCACTGATTTGACCTTTTTTTTTATTAAAGATAAATAAAAAAACAACTCTGACTAATTAAAAATAAAATTTACAGAGTTATTAAAATCTTATTTTGTTTTTTTCACTTTTATGTTTGTATTTTTTTTTAACAAAAAATACTCTTAAATGTATTTAATGTTTGAGAATTTCATACTATCATATGGAGATTTTACAAATAATGAGTTAAATAATGACCCTTTAAAAATAGATCTAAGAAAATTTAAATATTATTTTTACCCATTAAGAAAATAATTTTTTTATTCTCAAACCTGAGTAACAGGCTGCCAACTATATAATTATTTATTTTTTTCTAGTGCAGCTATGTAACCGACTATATATATATATATATATATAGTGACAATGTAATCTGTTAATTTTTATCAGGTAGCTAATGGTTTATGAAATTAAGAATTGCCAATAATGATATTTTATTTGGGGCATATTGTATATACATATATTTAAAATAGAACTATAGAAAGCATTATATTTTAATGCTTCACATTTTAACATTTTCAACTGATTTTTTGAGACTTCTTCAGAATTTTTATTTTAATACAAATAAACATTAAAAAAAGGCATTCAAATATGGTGATTTTATTGTTTTATTATATTAATAATACTTATTATTCACTAGGAAAAAGTATATACTATTATATGTTGGATCTGTGCTCAGGATACTGATAGTCTTGACAGATAATGAATAGTGGAATAATTTTCATGTATAAGAATTAACTTAAGTAACAAACAAACAATTCCAGATGAAGAATACTTTCAGCTGCTATTAGTTCCTCAAATGTTAGATACTGTTTTTGAAATAAACAGACTTCTCTGTCATCTTGTTATCCCCCTTTCTTTACTGTTTACTACCATTAATGTTAGTGGATGTTTTCATGAGACACTCATGCCATCAATTATCTCCCTATACTATCTGTGGCAACAACATCATTTTCATATTTCAATTACATGCAGGGCAATTCTCACTACAATTCTATTTCTTGTTCTTATATTTAGCTTAAGCCCTTGAGAAATAAGAAAACCATGATGAGGAAACATATTCAGATCCTTAGATTGGATCACTGTTTGATGTAGTACAATTATTAAGCAGGTAGGTTGAAGCTAAATTTGATATATAAGAATTAGCTCAGTAAAGGTTATATATGTATGCAGTCCTGTTTAGGTACCCATTTGATTGTTACTGAAGTGGAAAAGGTCTAGAAAATATGGTCTAAAATGGTCTGCATCACACAACCTTATTAGATTGTTATTTCTAATGGATGTCTCTATAAAGTAATAAAAATATTAAAGTACCAATAATATTAGTAAATCCGAAGGCAGTTCCAGTACTAAACATAAAAATTCCAAATCTATTTTTTTCTAAAAAATAGGTACATGGAATATGTGAACTTTATTTGTTACAAACTTTTCTAAACCAGAATAGAGGAAAGTGTTGATAGTTAGAAACTGACAAGATTTAACAATGCTATAGCTAGTTTTGAGACTCTTGAGTTTTAGAAGAAGGAATTTTAATATAAAATATATATGGTTAAAAGTTCAAGTTATTTTGAAAAACAGATAAACCATTTAAAGAAGAATGTGAGTGTCAAATTCAATGTAAAATCTAATTTAGAATCTTCTCCTTTTTGAATTTCTTAATGAACTTTTGAAAGACTAATGGTATTAAAATTAGACTGGTATAATAGTACCAGTCTTCATTTTATTTTTTGCATATTTTCCAAAATTAGTACAAAGAATTCAGACAGAGAAACCTTTTATTTCTACCCAGGAAAGTCTTATTACTGTGATTTTATTAAGAGTTCAAATTTTCCTTTTTGAAAACATTAATGTATGTGTAGTCAAAAGTTGTTAGGAATAGGATGATTGGTGCTGCAAGCGCAAATGGTCTGCTGTGATTGAATTTTTGCACAACATGCTAATTGTTTAGGTGAAAAAATTATAGTCATAGATCAAAATCTTCACACCAATATACAAAACATTGATATTTAATAGATTAGAGTATAATAAGTTAAGAATCAAACTACAAAAAAAATTATATTTTAAGACTTTCCAACCAGATTGTTGGATGGATCATAGATTACTATATTCCAAAGTTAAAATGATAATTGCATTTAAAAATAGAATTTTATTCCATTTGTATTTGTAGGAAATAATAGTAGCAATTCTCTCCAATGACTAGCGCCATCTAGTGCAAGCCATAGCAATTAATAGATGCTAGGTTTATACATACAAATCCTTAACTAGTGCTTACTCATCCAATATCTCCAGATTAGTTTCTACCTTGTGTCTTTCATCAGTGAAGAGTCTTGCATCTGATAACACTGTACTTAGACCTTTGAGTCTAATGTTCAAACTTTAAGAATATCTATTATTTGTGCTAAATTTCATCCAGTATTAAAAACTAAAATAGTTATTTCGACTTTTGGGATTGAGTAAAACATTTATTTCTCTTTAAAATGTGTTATGGATTCAAGCAAATTATTTTTAGACTAACTAAAAAGAAAAATTATGACTGGTTTTTTGACAACGATGTAATTATTTGTGATTTGATTAAAATGATATATGTTGATTTTTCACTTGACAAAATAGATCGAATGAGGAGCGTGATAATAATTTTAGAGATTTTAAAGGCAGATGTTTGATAATTGACAAGAAGCTTTAAACACAATTTGTGGATTAAAATTATAAAGATGATATACATGTTCACTCATTATCCCTACTTCAGAGGATTCTGTTATTTCAATTTTTAGAAATGAAGGGGATAGTCAAGATTGCAGTTTTGACATGGAATATCGTTATCATCCACTACAACAAAAATGAATTTCCAAAAAATTTGCTAATGGGTTGCTTCCTATAATAGATGAATGATTACCAAAGACTCAAGGTGGTTTTAGAAAAACAGAAGCCACTAGAGATATGATTTTCGTCACCAGGCAAATCCAAGAAAAGTATGAGAAACAAAAGAATAATTTATATATTGTTTATTGATTTTGTTAAAGCATTTGACTCGGTTGAAAAGTGTTGATTGCTCACTAATGTTTATTAATTCTCTATCATTTCTAGTTGTTGTAGGGGAATTATTATTACTATAGACAGAAATTCAACAAACAAACGTGAAGTTATTCTAATATTGTTTTCTATTTTTATGACTGTGGCCTTCGGAAATTTTTTATATGCAGCTTAATCAATCGAAAATTCAAATCTAACACAAGTTTGATAATGGAAATTTTAATTTGAAACATGCTGGTGGTTGTTACTATTGCTAATTTAAAAGAGGGACCACAGAACATATAATGGTTTTGGTTTAGTAATAAATGTTCAAATTCGTTATTAGCCAGTAGTAGAAGAAAAAAAATTTAAAATATTTAGCTTGGATGGTTAATTTGTGGATGTAAATCAATTTAAATATCTTGTAGTTTTAGAAGTAGCAAGAGAAACTTAGATGTTGAATTGCAACACAGAATTCAGAGTGATGTTGCTTTTAATAAATTAAAATGTAGTATGTTTTATCATAATAACTACTGTAACTAAATTACCTACCTACCTACCTACCGACCTACCTACTACCTGCCTGCCTACCTACCTACCTATCTATCTATCTATCTATCTATCTATCTATCTATCTATCTATCTATCTATCTATCTATCTATCTATCTATCTATCTATCTATCTATCTATCTATCTATCTATCTATCTATCTATCTATCTATCTATCTATCTATCTATCTATCTATCTATCTATCTATCCATCCATCCATCCATCCATCCATCCATCCATCCATCCATCCATCCATCCATCCATCCATCCATCTATCTATCTATCTATCTATCTATCTATCTATCTATCTATCTATCTATCTATCTATCTATCTATCTATCTATCTATCTATCTATCTATCTATCTATCTATCTATCTATCTATTGTACCAGTCAAAACATGTTTATCCATCTAACATGAGCTGGAACTCACAAAATGTACTTCAAACCCAGTCAAGCCCAAGATTTAGGTCAGGGACCAGCCTGAATTCGAACCACTCTCTAAGCCCCAGATCTAACACCTAATGAATAACATAATAGTGATGACACATGAAAATTAATCTTAATCCAGCCCACTAGAAAATGGTGAGCAGACAATGAAACATTTATTACTATGACTAAACAAACAAATATATAAGCATGGCTGTACTTTTGGAAGTGGAGAAAAAGGAATTCGATCCACTCAAATAAGTTAGACAATAAAAATATAGTTTAATGTAATGACAAATTATTTACATACATTTATAAATTAAGTACATTAGTATGTGCGTGAATGAGCAAGCGGTCTACCAAATGATAGATAATTGTTATTCACGCTATTGTTTTTCATATGCTCTTTAGTAGCTAAATAATATATGATAGATAAGCACACATCTTTGGTGGGTCCAATATTAAGATGCCAATTGATTATTAGAAAGAATTACACAATATTGCTATTAACGCTTTGGATTACGGTTCTGAAACATGGTGACTAACATATATATTTCTAGGAGCATTCTGAAATTCATTATACATATGATATAAACTATTTTCACGCCATTGAGGTCATGAAAATAAACAAAATACATTTGAAAGATTATATTTGAATCTATGACAAAATATTTAATGAAAAATTATTTTAACAATAGTAAGACAAATGCTTTATTTTCCCCAAGGCATATGATACTCTTAAATACAGAAATAAGTTACGATGGTGGGATTGTATAAGATTGAAATACATTTAATTAATAAAACTAGTAGCAGTAATACTCAACATTATATATATATATATATATTTAAGCAGAGCGCAATTTTAATATTAGAGCATTAAAACTGGGTCATGAAGCAAAAGAGATAATATTATGAAGAAGTTTGTGGTGCTGACATAATAGCCATAAAATAACAGGAAAAGTCATGCTTCTGGATGAGAATGAAGTGGATAGGCATGCCGTGGAACATCGCCGACATGCAGGCCTAGATACGAAGAAAATGGATAGGCATGGCATGTGCCAAACTTATGGGAATCACAGCCAGAGGCCCTCTTATATGAAGAAGTGAATCTCCATAGTGTGTGCCAAATTTACGGGATCACTGCCAAAGGCATTTTATACAGAATAAGTGGATATAATGAGAAATCTATGGGTTCGATCTTGTCATAACCCCCAGATTAGATTAGAACCATGTAATATATATAATTCATGAAGATAGGCAGAATGTCAGTAATGCAGTATGGATAAATGTCACTAACGACATTGAATAAGATTTACTGCTTTAAAATAAATGACCCTAGTTTGAATACTATAATTTATATAATTAATTTGCTATGCCATTAGAATATATATATATATAGAGAGAGATTTCTCTAAATAAAATATATGTTAAGATTTTATCTAGTAAAAGAAATATTAAGATTTACCCCCATCCATTTTATTACTATTTAAAATAATTCAATCCCACCTTTGTGGATTTTACAAGAACTGAGAATATTTAAGCTTCTATTTTAAGAGTAAATAAAAAAAAGCAGTTATATAGAAAATAATTAATGGGTCACTCTTTCAGAATTTAATAAAAAAAACAATATTTTAAAAGATTTCAAAGCGTTAATTAGCTTAAGTTCTGGATTTACCCCAGGTAGAAAATCCAGAGTTAAACAAATATATTTTATAATAAACCAACATAAAATGCTGATTCATAAAAACAAACTGGCGAACATACAACATATAATATATTTTGAGGAAACATTAAAAACCTTAATTAATGGAGATTTAATTGAAAAACAAAAAGGATTTTAGAAATTAAGTTTGCCAGGTTGCTGGAAATTGGCATATTAATAATAAGCAAGCAGATATATAAATCAAATAATAAATACATATAAATAAATGACTGCACCAAAGTTAAGGAAAGTTAAGAGCATATGAATTAAATTTATAGGAATTACTTAAGAGCAAATTACCTATTAAAACAAGAACAAAGTTAAATAATACATTAGAAAAAATCTTGATAGATTATTTAGACTAAATTTAGTTTGAGGTGACGGCTTGAAAAGTTACCTTGCAATTTTAAGAGTTGAATTTAAAATATTGCACATGCACGACAATTGAAATGAAAGTTCTTCAGTGGCAGAAAACTTCTATTAGCATTCTAAAATTTTTAGGTCAGGTTTTTACTTCACTCATGGGCAGCAGAATGGTATGGCCATGGAAGATAATGACCCAACAGGGCCGAGAAGGGTGGTGAACTTACTACTACATCATTTTTAGTTTCACAGTGATGTTAACAATCAGTTCTCACTAGAGTAGTTAATCTCTCTCTGAATAGTGACTAATCTATCCTGTGACTCAAAATTCACCATTTTATACTCTGCCCAGGTGTTTTAGGAATGTTTTTAATCACTTAATTTTAGCTTTACAATCTATTCTCTGATCTTAAATTCTTACTTTTCTTTATCGATTGTTTTTGAAGATGCAACAGTAAGATAACGTCCAAAAATAAATTCAAATCTATTTCCAGAATAGAAATAGATTTGACAAAATGTTTATAAAAGAAAATCTTTAATCTTAATCCCATTTTAAGTAAAAACTTTAATTAAAATACATTCCCCAGATTAAACCAATAGTGTTTCCAACCCTTTAATTATTTTTAGACAATTAACTGTAGCATCTTCCATCTTGGTTTTTATAAAACATATATTTTAATAAAAAAAATACTTTAAAAGAAAAAAGTTTAAAAATGACGTATAATAAAATATTTACAAAAAAATCAATATTTTGTTAGTATTTTGCTCCTATATATATACATATATATATATATATATATCTGAGCCGCACCTATATATTTTAATAAAAAAGAATTAATAATCATAAAATTAATAATAATAAAGATGTTAATTTAAAAGTTAAAATTTTATAATTTAGGTGCACATCTCAAATGTATACATAAAATATATATACAACACAAAATGAGTGGGATGGGATATAGGGTTTAAACACAGGTTAGTAGATGGAAACATGAAGCTCAATCTTAAGCTAAGACTGACTGCTTCACTATCTATCTATCTATCTATCTATCTATCTATCTATCTATCTATCTATCTATCTATCTATCTATCTATCTATCTATCTATCTATCTATCTATCTATCTATCTATCTATCTATCTATCTATCTATCTATCTATCTATCTATCTATCTATCTATCTACCTACCTCCCTCCCTACCTCCCCACCTCCCTCCCTACCTCCCTCCCTTCCTCTCTACCTCCCTCCCTACCTACCTACCTACCTGCCTGCCTGCCTGCCTGCCTACCTACCTACCTATTTACCTATCTATCTATCTATCTATCTATCTATCTATCTATCTATCTATCTATCTATCTATCTATCTATCTATCTATCTATCTATCTATCTATCTATCTATCTATCTATCTATCTATCTATCTATCTATCTATCTATCTATCTATCTATCTATCTATCTATCTATCCATCAATCCATCCATCCATCCATCTATACAAAAGCTGTTATTACTTCAGATGGAAACATAATAGATAAAATTAATCATAGAATTAAATTTGGTTAGAGTGTTTTTGGGAGAAATAATTTAGTATTAAAAGAAAATATGCCTATATGTTTGAAAAGGAAGGTTTTTTATAAAAGTGTTTCACCAGTTCTTACATATGGATCTTAGACTTATACACTTAACAGAAGAACAATACAGAAACTTCAGACTGTTATATGAAGTATGAAGAACTGCATGTTGGGAATAGCAACAAGAGATTGGAAACTAAATTCATGGATGAGATAACAAATAGGTGTTACTGACAATATTAAAGGTATTAAGGAACAGCAATGGATTTGGGATGGATATATTGCTAAAAGAGATGATAATAGATAGGCAGTTAAAATCTTAAATTGGACTCCAAAAGATTGTGAAGACCCAGAAAGAGCCCATATGTGAGGTGGATGGATAAAATAAAGAAGTATGCATGGGTGATGTGGAGAAAAGAGACTAAAGTTTACAAAGATGGATTGAAGTGGGAGAGATCTTCATCCCACAGTGGATCAATAATGAATGATGATGATAAAACTATTATTTTATTTATCTTATTGTATGTACAGGAGATATGAACATCCTATCAAAATAATATAAATGCATAAAAAAGCTTCATTTAAGGTGATCCATAAAAAATTAAAACAATAATGGAAAAGTCAAAAGGCAAGTCAATATAGTATTTACTCTGATAGATGTGATATTATAGACTCCATTATTGTAAAATCATACCATTCCATTGTCAGATTAATGAATGAACAATACAAAAGGTGTTTTATGTTTGAGCATCATTTACATTATCAGATTATCTTAAAGACGTTCTGTAGAAATGCAACGTTAATTATTTCTATTGGAAAGATAAGTTAGAATAGAAGAGCTACAGTTAGAAACGATGTTGAAATGTTTCATAATGAAAAGTTTGTCTGCAGCAGACGTTAAAAGGCAGTCTCATAAAAGGTAGTAACAGAATAATGAACTAACTTATTCTATATGTGGACATTTATATGATTCACAGATTGAAATATATAACCATACATAAGTCATCTCTGGTGCATTATCTTTGTTTTTATCATTTTCTAGTTCTTGTTTGCAAATGGTTGCTGTTTCTATTAATGAAATCAGTATATATACAATTAAAAAGATTTCTATAACCGTCTGTCTATAACTTCCACCTGGCTTTATGAGCCACATCTCGTTTTTCCATCATTTTAAATTATATATGTATATATACAACTTTTCGATTTGTTTAAATATTTAATAAAAATTAATTTTATTTTTTCTTTCAGTTAACTGAAAATATAAAAAAGACCAGGAATCAATTTTTATAAAATTGATGTTTCTTTTTTTTTTTTTTAATTAAAATCCTCCCGCTAGATTAGCTTATTAACGTCAATAAATCATATTATGTATGTTTATTTATTGTTTTAATATTCTTTCTTTTTCGATCTGAACTGCACTTGATTAAATTTGTAGAATTATTAGTTCTTTGTTTAATTTTTTTAACTTTCATTCTGAGACCAAGAGAATTGTAATTTTTTTTATTATTATTTAATGAAAATTAATATTTTTATAACAAATGTAGTTTTTAATGTCATCTAGAAATGGGTTATCCTTTATGAATATTTTTATGGGCCTAGTTTACTTTCAATGAAAATTAAAGTTGGTGGAGTACTAAATCTTATGGTTTGTGGCCAATGCCTCAGTCAGCCATGCTATACACGGGGTTTGAATCTAAGTGGAAATTTAAAGTTTTATAAATTGAGAAATTTTTTCCTAGGAATTACGTATCTAGCTATTGCTCATTAGATTACAATTTAAAAAAGAAAAACCAAAAATCTATATCAATTAATATTTGACTAGCTGGGTGATAATGTCTTATTTGAAAGTTGAAGAGGATTTTCATTACAATGGGTACCTTTTACACACACACCTACAAATATATATATATATATATAAAAAACCAAAACTGTCTAACACTATACTAGCAAAAAATAAAATGCAAAACCATAAAACAATACAGTACTAGATTAAATTCAAAATTTTACCAAAACCCTTACACAACCATGGTTTCATCTACTACAAATAGACCTTCTCAAGTGAAAATCAACCTAAAGGAAAACATATATATATACAAACAAACAAACCTTCCCATAATTCATTTCAAACTCCACCTTCCCTTAATATCAAAAGAAGTCTTCATAAGATTGATAGCCTCAGAATCAAGGAGTTTTATCATCAAAGTCTCCTTTATTCTTCTTTTTAACTCATTCTTTTCATAAAAAATAACCGAAGCATTGTCAAACAATATTCTATGACCTGTATTCAATTCATGAATATATAAAGCTGAGTTAAGATACCTATGTTTAACCCTACTTATATGAACCTTAACCCTTTCATTAAGGCTACATTTACTCTGGCCTACATAAAATTTACCACAACTACATGGAATTTTATAAACAATACCAGGAATAGACCTACTATCAATAGACTGCTTTGAACCATTAAGTAATGAATTCAAATCAGAACCTTTCCTCCATGCAATCTTCTTTCCACCAAACAAATGACTATTCCTATAAACCAAATTATAAATTGATGCTTTAAATGGTAAAGACATATAATCATCTTCCTTACCAACAAAATTCTTATCATCCAAATCACAACTATAAACACCATTATTAAATACCACTTTTTTAATAAAATCATGACTATAACCCAATTCTACATATTCAGCAGCAAATTGACTTTTTTGAATATCAGCATCATTATTAAAATTATTAAGCCTTCTATTCCGACAACAAAAATTCAACAAAGACATTTTTTTATGTATAAAAGGCTGATAACTATCAGGCCTAATCATATTTCTCAAATTTTTAGGTTTTATAAAATGACTACAAAACAAAACATCATTAACCTTCTCAACATTTAAATCTAAAACCTTTAATTTTACATAATCAAAACCACCCCCCTCAATTGTAAACTTAATACTAGAATCAAAACCATTCAATCCACATAAAAACTCTTCTAATTTCTCTTTCTGAATAACAAACAAACAATCATCAACATACCTAACAAATAATTTAATAGAACATGAAAACATATTAATAATACTACACTCCAAATAATCAATATAGACAGCACACATCAATGGAGAAATGACATAACCAATAACCCAACCTTCTCTAATCTTATAAAACACATCATTAGACATAAAATACATTGAATCCTCTAACAGCAAAAGCAAATCATGAAAAACCTTAATCTTATCTGCAGAAAAACATTCTAATTTTTTTAAAATTGAAAGAAAAACATCAATACTTTTTAATCTATTAACCGATTGGTACATATTTTCAATGTCTAAACTACCAAAAACACAACCATCATCCAAAACAAAACCATTTATTTTCTTAAAAGCTTCAAAGGAAGAAGAAACCCAAAATTGACCCAGTTTTATATAATTATTAATATGTTTTCATGTTCTATTAAATTATTTGTTAGGTATGTTGATGATTGTTTGTTTGTTATTCAGAAAGAGAAATTAGAAGAGTTTTTATGTGGATTGAATGGTTTTGATTCTAGTATTAAGTTTACAATTGAGGGTGGTGGTTTTGATTATGTAAAATTAAAGTTTTTAGATTTAAATGTTGAGAAGGTTAATGATGTTTTGTTTTGTAGTCATTTTATAAAACCTAAACATTTGAGAAATATGATTAGGCCTGATAGTTATCAGCCTTTTATACATAAAAAATGTCTTTGTTGAATTTTTGTTGTCGAAATAGAAGGCTTAATAATTTTAATAATGATGCTGATATTCAAAAAAGTCAATTTGCTGCTGAATATGTAGAATTGGGTTATAGTCATGATTTTATTAAAAAAGTGGTATTTAATAATGGTGTTTATAGTTGTGATTTGGATGATAAGAATTTTGTTGGTAAGGAAGATGATTATATGTCTTTACCATTTAAAGCATCAATTTATAATTTGGTTTATAGGAATAGTCATTTGTTTGGTGGAAAGAAGGTTGCATGGAGGAAAGGTTCTGATTTGAATTCATTACTTAATGGTTCAAAGCAGTCTATTGATAGTAGGTCTATTCCTGGTATTGTTTATAAAATTCCATGTAGTTGTGGTAAATTTTATGTAGGCCAGAGTAAATTTAGCCTTAATGAAAGGGTTAAGGTTCATATAAGTAGGGTTAAACATAGGTATCTTAACTCAGATTTATATATTCATGAATTGAATACAGGTCATAGAATATTGTTTGACAATGCTTCGGTTATTTTTTATGAAAAGAATGAGTTAAAAAAAAGAATAAAGGAGACTTTGATGATAAAACTCCTTGATTCTGAGGCTATCAATCTTATGAAGACTTCTTTTGATATTAAGGGAAGGTGGAGTTTGAAATGAATTATGGGAAGGTTTGTTTGTTTGTATATATATATATGTTTTCCTTTAGGTTGATTTTCACTTGAGAAGGTCTATTTGTAGTAGATGAAACCATGGTTGTGTAAGGGTTTTGGTAAAATTTTGAATTTAATCTAGTACTGTATTGTTTTATGGCTTTGCATTATATATATATATTGTAATGGTATAGATTCCCTCCTGGAAATCAAGGTGGTCACATCTATCAGATTTAGGGTCTTCATATAGAATATTATGGATGATCTGATCTAATCTCAATCCAAAATTGAATCCATCTTAAACAAGATAATTTAGAATCAACCTTTCTAATATAGTCACAAATTAGATTAATTTATCTAATCTTCATTTTTGTTGATTGTTCCATTATGATCAGAATTCAAACTCAGGATAGACTTTACAATTAACTCTCTTCAGGCATTACCATCAATGAACTACAATCATAATATTAATTAATATAATCTATGGAATTTTGAAAATAACTTCAATCAGATATCAGGATTTTAAACTAATGTGGCATCTAAGTATGGTTGTGCATATTCAATATTACTTTCATTCGAAAAATAAATAGTTCAAATAAATCAGAGAACTCCTTGAGATTAGAATAAAATTTAACAGGTTTATTAACAAATAACAATTTAGCTGGATTTCAGATAACAAGAAAAGGTAAAATATTAATATACATGTTTGCATACATTTCTACTAATTATGACATTAAATTAAATAATACCTTTCCATATCCCCTTAGTATATATATCAATGATGATTTCAATTACTGCCATCCTTGCAAAGAATTCCAATTTATAAATACACCTTTTGTGTATAGGCATGATTATGAAATAAAGACCTTTCATTCAAGGATATTAATTATACACACAAGAATAATAAACAAATATTATCAAGTTATTGAGTTAGTAATAAACAAACTCTATTCTGTCATGAATAACTTGATATAAAAGATAGTAAAATCTTATCTTCATGTTGAATTTGTTTTAAATTTAGCTGAGTCAATGCTGCTTTTAAAAAAAGGGAGGGCGAGACCTAAATTTTATTAAATAAAATTAAATGTTTAAAACAATGATCTTTCCATCCATCTTCATCTAAAAATATTTTTGAATGAAGTATTCCAATGTAAACAGGTCTTGGAAGCAAAGGAAATCAATTTTAGATATCAAAAACCTACAGCACACAAATATTATAAGTTCGATGGTACTGTCCCATCCCTTTTTATGATGAGACTCAGAATGTTCCTTAATGATAAAGTTCCATGTTCTTCAGTTATCAACTATTGAAGAACCAATCAGAATATTCTGTTGTTTAAGATCCCTCCTATTATGTGAAGTTGACATCTTCTTTTCTAGGTTATTTCACTACCAATTGAAATTTTATTCAAAATTATTAGGTATTTAGTAGGAATATGAAATTACACTAGTTTCATTTAAAACAATAGCATTTTGTTCTATGATAAGTGGTATTTACCCATGATGCATTCTTATTTTTTTTTATTTTCTTAAAATATTTAATTTAATATGAAAATGTTTTTTGACTAAATTTGTCTTCTTAGAATACTGGTTTGGAATGGTTTCTTTAATTAATAAACAAAAAATAGATATAATTTCATTCTGAAATTATGATTAATAATAATTAAGAGTAATTTTTACTCTTTTTATTGAGTGACATTAATGTCCTTTATCATAAAAACTTTATGTCAATAAGAAAGTTTGTTCAAACTATTGATCCATCTTTTAGTATGTCCTGATTTTGAACACAGCAAAATGATTAGGTATAATATCTAGTACATTGGCAAAAGATAGGATTAATTTTTTAATTATTTGATCCAGTTTTTATAGTGGAATTGACTTCTGGTAAAATGTATTGAATATATTATATGCTTATCATGATTTCATATTCTATTAATAATTATTATAATTAATAATTGGTTTCTAAAAAATCATTTCCTTTGTTTTTTGTTTCTAGGATGTGACATTGACCTAAGGTTGTTTCCATGTTTATGTCCTGGTTAGTAAAAATAATTAGTTTAAACAATTAATTTAGATAAATGAATAAAAGGAATAATCATCTTAATGTTTTTATTTTATTAAAACAAGTATTTATTTAATATATGTACAGTATAAAAAATATGATGTATCTATCAATCATTTATATGTATGTGAAAAGTTTATGTATTATCACAATATATATATATTAGAAAAAAGATTAAAGAATTTTTATTATTAAAAGTGTATGATTCTAACGTTCTTTTAATATTAAGGGTGTGTGGGATATAAGTAAAATTGTGGATAATTTATTATATTTTGTAGTCCTTTACACTTGGGAAGTTTTCTTGTAGCAGTGCAACCATTGGTTGTGTTTTACAGTTTAATTTCTTTAGATAGTCTGTTTGAGTTGTGAATTTTGGGGTAAATTGATTATTTTATTGACTAGTTTAACTTTAGGCTTTTAATGTTTATTTTAAATCTTGATTTGAGAATGAAAATGCTCAGAGGAAAGTACTTGTTATTGTAGTGAAATATCAGCTATTTAGCTATTATATTTTTAGTACAAGGAAGCTCCTGGAAATAATACTATCAATATATATATATATATATATATATACAGTGTCAAACATTCTTGAACCCATAACATTCAAACAACCCACTTCAGTTGAATATATTAGTGAATTTTACTAATCACTGGGTAAACTAAAAATTATCATGTTATTTCTAGTCCATACATAAATTTGAAATCTAGTTAAAATTATATCTATTTTTATTATTATTATTAAACATATACATATGGTATCATTAATTTTCTTTTTTTTTGTTTTCATGGATATTGTAATCTCTAGCGTAACAAATAATTAATTATAATCATTAATGTATTTATCCAAATTTATGGTGTCAAAGAATTCAAATGGTATCTATTTGCTGTTAATATATACTGAAATGATGAAAACCAAGTATAACTGTTTGTAATCTGATACAAAATGAAGTGAATTTGTTGAGCATAAAATGCATTTTGAGAATTATTTCTTTTTTCGATAATCTTTATTCATATATTTTTACTCTTGGAATGGAGAGACCATTTTAATCACATCTCAAATGATATTATACACGAAAGAAAGAAATGAACTTGGTTTAATTATTTCATGTGTTTACGTTTAATTAAAAAAGCAGATGTAGTAACATTAACTGTAATCTAAGGATTTTATCTGGGCTGGAAATAATATGATAGTCTCTAATCTACAAAATGATTAGTAAATAATTGTTAACACATTTACCTGAAGAGGGAGATAACAAAAATGGTAGTGCAGAAAATTTGACTATTATAGTTCAAACTGGAATAATTTAATATTGATAAATAGTGAACAAATAATGAAGGCATATGTAAGGAATTACGACATGGATAACTTCCGAGTTTCATTCAACATAAAACTTAGAAGTCATTTAAGTTCATTATATGTCTTTTATATATTTTTTAATGTATGATGAAATAGAAGTTTTTAATAATATGTAATATACATATAACAATGTCAATAATATTTATCTATGTCTCCTTAGAAATTATCCAATTTTGCATGAAGCACCATTCAATGAAAATAAAAACTAATCTTTCCATTAGATGTATGTTTCTGACAATCAAATATGACATCATCAGCTGCTCATGAAATCAATTGAAAATACAAAAACATGACCACTCATTCTATATTATATATGCTTGAAAAGTTTGATATAATTTTAATGCCAAATGCAAATGTCTTGGTAATTTAACCAAAGCGAATACATGATGGTCAATTTTGATTTCAAATGCCTATCATTTTATCTCTGTAGTCTCCACATAGATACCTTTTATAATACCACAGTTCACAGTAATAGCTTTATTATGAAACTTTATAATTTCCCATTGTTAATTAAGTCTCCAACAAATGAAGTGCAGTTTTTATAAGGTCACAATTAATTTTACATCCAAATGTATCTAATTTGTCATTAAGCAATAGGATGGATATCTTTTATTAAACTATTCTATTATTCATAGTAGATGATATTTTAGTTTCTCTTGTTATTACATGACTAATGATTTTTATTGTCTATTATATATATAGATTCCCTAATAATTTCTCCCCTTCACATGCTCCATGATGTCAACTCCTTCCATTTTTATAATGACATCTTATAGTTAGATACTTTGATTTTTTTTATGGCTTTATTTTTCATTTTATATTTATACTTTTTATGTTATCAGTGAATATTTTCACAATATTTTACTGACTTCTATATATTTAAATTTTTCTAAGTAAAACATCTCAATAAAAATAGTGTTTAACTGTAGCTTTTATGTTTCTTTTAATTTATATCATTGATTTTAGATGCTATTTAAATGTAAATTATATTCAAAGTCTTTTACCAATCCATAGACAAATAACATAATTAAACCAAGACTAACATTCTAAAATTTGAAATGTTATAAATATGAACTTCAGTTTGATTAAAGTTTTTAGTTAAAATAAAATTATTTTTTAATAAAATTATTGTTAAAATCACATTTAGGCATAATTTAAAGTATTAAAAAAAAGTAAAAGCTGTAAATTTATTTAAAAAATAAAGAAAACTTCAAAGCTTTCCTTTTACATTAGCTAGAGTAATGCAAGATTTTTCAACTTTCTCAAGATATAAGTTGATATCATTCTAAATAAACATCATATAAATATAAAAATAAACCTGTTTTATATTTATTAAATAAAAAATGGTTCAAATGATTGAAAATATAATTGTGAATTATTTCTACTTGACAAATAAAGTATGAATAAGTGTTGCCATTTTGTACAAATTGAGTTCTGCAATTTACCATTTGAACCATAAAGCTTTGTATTTTGATGATTTCATGACAATTAGTTATAAAAATAATACTAAAATATATCATTATCATTCACCTAAAAGTATTTGCCCTAAAACTCTAATATGATTATTAGTGTAGAAATCATTAAAATGTTTATTTTTAAAATTGTTTCTGTTTGACCAATAAAATGTGAATAAGTGTTGTTATTTTGTAGGATATAAGTTCTGAAATTTAATCTCTGAAATATAAAACTTTATTTTTTGCTGATTATTTCTGATAACCAGTAATAAATGAGGAAACTAAAATATATTATATATTCTCTTAACTTAGAATTTTAATACAACTTAACTTAGAATTTTAATACAACTATTAGCATAAAGAATGTTAAAATGGTGAGTATTATAATTATTTCTGCTTAAGAAATAAAATGTAAATAACTGCTCTCATTTTGTACAATTTGAGTTCTGCATTTAACTTCTGAACTATTTGCTGACAATTTCTGCCATGTTGTAAAAAATAAAAATGAAAATATATGATTATTACTATTCATTTAGAAGAAATGACCTTATAACTATTGGCATGTATGCCATTAAAATGCTATACAAGCTATGTTAAAAACAGAAAATTTAATCACTAATACTGTCTGAAACTTTGCTGAGTTTAGATCTATATAATTATATAAGCTTGGATTGAAAATATTAAGGTGTTTTCAATTTAAGACTCATAGTTTTGTGGTTAAGTGGAGATAAAAGGGGGCTGCTGATCCTAACATCTAGGTGGAAGCTCTCAGATCCAAAGCTATTTACTGATGAAGGCCACAAGCCAGAAACTAGTTTGGGGATATTGGATGAGTAGGCAGTAGATGAGTTTTTTATGCACAAGTCTTCTGGCATACATTGATTACTCTAGCTTGCAGTGTGTGGCAATATATATAGTGAGTTTTTGCCTGTTTTAATAAGAGGTTGTATATCCTTTTCACATACATGTGGCCATGTGTATTGTTTATATAAGATCAAGTAAATGGCTGAAGGAAGCTTGAAATTCTGTGTTGACATCTCCTTTTGGTTAAATATTAAGTAACAAAACCCACAAAAATATATAGTCTACTAATTTTAGATGAAAAATCAACAATTTTTTGCAAGTCATGTTAGCCGAGAGGTATCGCAGCTGCCATGCAAGCAAGTAGTTGGTTGCAGACGGGTGTGGGTTCGCGTCCCGGCAGATGCTATGGCATAGGAAAAAAAAATCTAATATTAACTATTTGAGAAGTTGATGATGATTGAGAAAAATTTGAGTTCTGTAAGAGGTTAGTTTTTTCCCCCACTACACGTTACTGGATAGAAGATTTCAAGTCTATAAAGAACATAAATAAATAACACTAATAGAACACTTATTCATGCTGTATCTAATTAATATTTATATATAACACAAATTGAACAGAACCAAAGAATACAAAATATTGTCAGAGGAAAAACTTTTAAATTAAAGCCAGGGTTATTTAATGAGGCACACTACAATGTCATATGCATTTGAGAAGATGAGAACATTTTCATTCATTTCTAAGTTCTTATAATAACTCTTTGAACAAATTTCAGCACAAGCGAGCATAAAATCTTATCACTAGAGTTGTCTAAGCAATCTTATGCTAGGGCAGCTTATAATCTAATTCCCAAAGATAGAATTAATTGATATTCATTTTTATAACCTTATAAACAAACAACATTCATATACTTAAGATAAATTAAATAGCACTTAATCATACAAACATAGCTTAGTCGTATGTATTAGAACATAAAAATAAGTATGATTTCATTTGTGTTTTGTGTCACAGCTTTAACACTAGAGGGCAGAAAAATATTGTTTAGCAAAATAGAATAGAGTATGTTTTTAATGGAGTGTCAAGAAATATGGATGACAAAACAAGTAGTGTAATGAAGATGATTAGTCAAAATATAAGTAAGATAGAGAAGATAAAGGATGTAGAACTAAAATTAAAATTGTTAGAGATGAAGTGTGAGCAGATTAAGGAATTAATGAATACAAATAATAAAAAATTAGATAAGAAAGGACAGAAGGTGGAAGAGAATGTTATGGATAAAGCACAAGAATTCAATAATTAGAAGATGTGGAGAAGTAATTGCAAGAAAAAATAGACATAGTAATGTAAGAATATGTTTGCCTAGAGCTAAAATTAGGGATGTTATAGATAAGGTAAAGAAACAAGGGAGTAGAAATGTGTACTTTGTGGTAGGGATAAATAATTTGTTAGAGCTATTGGAAAGAGTAATGGACGAAGACATTGAATTAATTAGAAATTTGTGTAAGATTAAAGAAAGAGTAGGAATAGTTGGGATTATTACCAAGATTTGACAATAGGTATATGAGAGATAGGGAATGTTCTATAAATGAGAGATTGAAAAATGATGTGAGAAAAATGATGTTATATTTGTGGATGCATGGTATTGATTTATTAGTAAAAGGGAGTTATATAGTAAAGTTGGATTGCAC
Organism: Epiperipatus broadwayi; assembly: GCA_028023455.1. Lineage (NCBI taxonomy): Eukaryota > Metazoa > Onychophora > Udeonychophora > Euonychophora > Peripatidae > Epiperipatus > Epiperipatus broadwayi. Next base: position 17,889 of record JAQFVV010001674.1, on the reverse strand, counting down.
TTAGCAAAATAAGGAAAGGAAATCAAAGAATATTATAGTTTGGAAACTTATAAACTGGGGTAAGGTTTTGAATTGGAATATTATCAAAAAAAAAAGAAGAATGGGTGGAATGTGGAAATACATAAGGGTCACTGATTTGGATATAAATGTAGATGTGGAGAGGGGATGGATCTGTAAATTAATGGTAAGCAAGTTTCTTACAAATGTTATGGAGAAGAAATCATCAAAAGAATTTATAAAAGAGTAGTTAGGAAATAAAAAAATTTTAAAATTGGATATTTGAATATGCAAGATGATAGGAGACCAGAAACATGGCTGGAATTAAACAAAGCAATTAAAAATGAAGAGCTTGAGATATTTGCAGTAGTGGAAACATGTCTAAGAGAAGAAAAAGAACCTATACTGGAAAACATGGTATGGCAGAGTATAAACAGAAAAAAAACTGGGTGGTGGTATAGGAGTTATGTCAAACAAATATTTAAATACTGTTAAATGTCAAGAATGTTTGTGCTTTGAGATAAGGTTAGGATGACAAGAATGAATAGTGGCTATAGCATATATAGCTTCTGGAGATCGTCAAACTATAATGGAGTGAAACACTAGCATATATAAATGTCTAGTTATGATATACAGAATTACAAACAAAAGTGGAAGAAAATAATGGTTATAGAAGATAAGAATGGACATATTAAAGACATTGATGACATAGATTACAAGAATGGACAGCTTTTAAAGAATCTTTGTCAGAGAGTGAATTTGAGCATTGGAAATTTATCAAAGATCTATGAGGGATGCTACATATGGCCTAGAAATAATATATTTCACATAATAGATTATGTATTCATAGAGAAAAAGGAAATGAATAAAGTACAAAAAATTATAGTGGTTGACAATGAAGAGGGAGTATATAATAGTAATTATAATTTCTTTATAATATAAATTGTTAGTAATGTGATGGAAAATAATAATAAAAGTAGAAAGGATAGTGAAGGATGTGGATAGAGAATGGATGATAATTTAAAAGAATATAAAATAAAAGTAGAAGAAATCATGGAAGAGTTTATTGGGGGTGAGAATAGGGATTGATGTGGTGAAGTAGAAAAAGTAGCAAGCAGAGTTTTAGGTGAGAATATTCAGAAGAATAGAAATAATAGAAAAGTGAAAGTTAGTAGAGAATATAAGTGTGCTATTAAAATAAAGAAAGTGAAAAAGATGTTAATGTTAAAAAAAGTTGTTGGTTAAAATAGATAATTATATAGGGAGGAACAAATTAAATAGTAAATTGTTGGAGAATTTTAATAAAAGTGAAAGAGATGGGTGTAAAAAAAATTGGAAATATATGAAAAGAAGGAATACAAACTTAATTATAAATTTTGCATGTTTGATAATCTTCTGTAATTCAGTACTAGGGCTACAGTATTGAATTACAAAATAAAAGAAGGAATGTAGGAGAGAGAGAGAGAAATAGTATTATTAGATGATGAGGAAATAAAATATAGCTCTAAACAAGAATTAGAAATAATCTTAAATAAGTACATAGTGGATATAGAAAAGATGTTAGATGTGAAGGACAGAGTTATAGCAAACATGAAAGCATATAGTAATGAAAATATTAGGTTTACAGAAAATGAATGAAGCAGGAAAGAAATTGAAAAGTGGAAAGCAAGAGGTTTAGATGGATAGGCAACAGAGATGATGATGAATTTAGGACCTAGGGCAAAATTAAACCTTTTATCATGTTTTAACAAGAAGACACAGAAGAAAGAATTTCATGTAGCTGTAATAATACAAGAGTAAAGGTTACTATTTAAAGGGAAGTGTAAGGATCATAGAAAGTTAAACAATTATAGACCAATAGTGATAATGTCAGTGTTATATAAAGTTTTCATATATTTGGTGGTGGGAAGGGTCACAAAATAAATAGAAAAAAATAATGTAGTGGGAGAAATGGAAGTAAGTTTTTGATTGGATAGGCATATAGGAATTAGTTTATTTGTATTTACACAACTTCTAGATATGAGTAGCAATACAGGTAGAAAATTATATATGGTTGTATAGATATAGAAAAAGCATATGATAGAGTAAATAGAAATGGATTATGGATGAGTTTAGTAAAGTTGGGAATGAATGGAGCTTTAGTGGATCTTATTAACAAATTGTACGAAAATAATTTCTATACTTATCAATTAGGAAATATAGAATTAATTAAAGTTAAAAACTGGGAGGGACTAAGCCAAAGATGCCCTATGTCACCTATTTTGTTTTTGTTATATTTGAGAAAATTGGAGACAGAAACAGAAAGACTAGAAAGAGGGGTAGATACATCAATAATAGGTGGCAAGAGAGTATATACATATCAGGTCTTTAATTTACAGATATCTTCTTGTGCATAGAAGGTAAAAAAATATGGAAGTTATGCTGAAGACATGCACAAGAGTGTGTAAAGAGATGGATATTAAATTTAGTGAAGAAAAATCAAAAGTAATGATGATAAATACTGAGTAAAGAGAATAGAAAGAATTTTTATTGGGGGATATAAAGTTAAATGTGATGAAAATTATACCTATTTGATAATCATCTTAAGTAATCAGAGAAATTGCTTGGATAAAATTGATAAATGAAGCAATGAAAAGAAAGGGATTGATAAAAAATTAACAGTGTTTTCATATAATAAATATGATGTAGATAAAATTGTATAGAAGGGAATGGCAGTAGAAAGGTACACTTACGGTAACAATACATTATGTGTTAGTAAAACAAAAAGAAATAGGAAGACATGCATTAAATGCAAAAGTGTGAATGGCAAAGGAGATAATTTATGAAGAAATGGGATGGGTTTTTTTATGAGAGATGCAAAAAGCAAAATGAAAATGTATTGTAAAGATGGGTGAGAAATTTAGTACAGTATGCAGAAGATTTGGATAAAAAATTTATGTCAGCATACTTATATAAAAAGTGGGATGATTGGGTTAGAAGAATTGTTGAATGTTATAGTGACAAAGAAAGGGATAGAAGAGTAGATGCATTAATAAAAAATAGAAAGTTAGAGAACTGGAGAACTAGTATGTAGAATTAAAGGGTTATATATATATATATATATATATATATATATATATATATATTTATATATATATATATATATATATATATATATATATCATATTTAAACATTACAAGCATAAAGCTAAACTAGTCAATATAAAATCAAAACTACCCCAAATCTAAAATTAAACCAGACCAGCATAAAAATAATATTAAAACACAACCTAAGGTTTCACTGCTACAAGCAGACTTCTCAAGCGTAAAGAACTACAAAAAAACCACACATTATATATACTATTAAAAACTACCCACAAATCCATTCACTTCCCATCCACCCTTAATATTAAAAGAACTCTTAAATAAGTTAATTGCTTCAGAATAATAAATTTTCAATAATAAAGACTCTTTAATTCTTCTTTTGATTTCATTTCTCTCAAAGAAGACAACCTTAGCTTCATCAAAATCAATAGTGTGGCCTGTATCTTTTTCATGGACATACAAAGCAGAACTAAGATATCTATTTTTAACTCTACTTTTATGAACCTTTATTCTTTCATTTAAACTCAAACTACTCTGACCTATGTAAACCTTCTTACAAAATAAACAAGGAATAAAATAATACAAAAGAAGTTACAAAAGAAGTTTTTGATAGAAAGACTATTCCTGGTGTGGTATATTTTATTCCTTGTTTATTTTGTAAGAAGGTTTACATAGGTCAGAGTAGTTTGAGTTTAAATGAAAGAATAAAGGTTCATAAAAGTAGAGTTAAAAATAGATATCTTAGTTCTGCTTTGTATGTCCATGAAAAAGATACAGGCCACACTATTGATTTTGATGAAGCTAAGGTTGTCTTCTTTGAGAGAAATGAAATCAAAAGAAGAATTAAAGAGTCTTTATTATTGAAAATTTATTATTCTGAAGCAATTAACTTATTTAAGAGTTCTTTTAATATTAAGGGTGGATGGGAAGTGAATGGATTTGTGGGTAGTTTTTAATAGTATATATAATGTGTGGTTTTTTTGTAGTTCTTTACACTTGAGAAGTCTGCTTGTAGCAGTGAAACCTTAGGTTGTGATTTAATATTATTTTTATGCTGGTCTGGTTTAATTTTAGATTTGGGGTAGTTTTGATGATATATAATATTGGATGTGAGTTGATTTATGATAATAGCAAGGAAAGTAGATTACTGTTTAAGGATCAAACAGGATCTGTAGCAACAAGGGAAAATACACATAAATGGAAAAATACAGGTGATTTAGTCTGCAAAGTATGTAAGGAAAGCATAGAAAATGTTAGGAATCTGTTAATTGAATGTAAAGACCTGCCAGCAGAAAGCTCACAAATAATAAAGTTATGGGAGAATAAATACAAAGTGAATATACAGAAAGTGGGTTCTTGGTTTTTGTGCTGGGTTTGGGAAAAGATATGGGGGACTTATCTAAGGCCATAGAGTTGACAAAGATTAAGTTGCGGAAATGCGATAAAGTAGGATAGAGAAGAATATGGGAAGGGAAAGCCTTAGGATGTGGTATGGGAAGGGAATGTAGGGTAGCTAATAGGTTTCTCTGGGCATAGTGACTGATAAATTTCTGATTCCGAAAAAGAAGCCATCGTGCATCTACATCACATCAATATCACATTTAAGTTAGACGTTTTTTTTTACCGGCTATATTGTATATATAATTAATCAAATTATTGCTTCATTTTTCTCAAAGTCCTCCAATCTTTACATATTGCTGTAATTGTATTATCAATCACAAAGAGATCATTGCACTAAATATCACAGCCCATTTAAGCTAGAAATTTGTCTTGGCGGATATATTATTGCGTAAAACCAATTCAAATTATTAGCTTCATTTCTCAATATCCTCAATCTGGGAATATCATTGTAATTGTCTTATCAATCTCAAATCCTCAGCAATTTACATGCATGCATTAGATTTTAAATTTGCAATATAGAATTAGTTATGTATAGAGAGAGAAAAAAGAGAAGAAAAAATGAATGGAATGAGATTGGTTCAATGTCATAGCTTTTGTCACTGGAAACACTATATTAAATATCACAACTGAGTACTGGTTATATATGTTTGTGGGAGATGATAATCTGGACGAATTGATGAATGCTGATTCAGCACAAAATAGGTATAGTGGTGATTATTTATCTTTTCTACATGTGTGTGGTCATGTGTACCAATGGTATGAGATAAGTCTGTGTTCAAATTCTCTATATTTATAACTCATAAGTTTTTTGTCTCACCATATATATATATAGCTAATTCAAATTATAGGCTTCATTTCTCAAAGCTATCCAATCATTAGATATCACCGTAACTGTTCCATCAATTTCAAAGATCCGACAATATATGTATATATTAGAGTTTAAATTTGAGACATTGATTTAGTTATGTGAATATATAGAGAATGAGGGTGAATTGAGAAAGAAATGAGAATGTTTAGTCTAGAATACTATAGAAACTTAAAAATTTTTTAAGTATAAATAATGAACACAATGGCAACAAAAAAAATGTGCATCAAACTTTAAAATAGTAGAAACAAACGTCAAATCGTTGTTTTTCTTATAAAAAGTCGTGCCCCCAAAGTTTCGTAACCAACTTGAGTTTTACTTTTTACTCGAGGAAAATTGGAAAATGTATTAAAATGTTTCTTAGAAAAAGTAGCAAATAATATATATAAAAAAGAAATCGATAACGGAAGATGGAAATCAATCAGACCTAAGGAAAATGATACGGTGTGCGTTAAAAATATCTAGCACTGCTAAATAACTACAAACAAGTATAGAGAACTCGACATCAAAATAAAAAATATATATTTAAGGAAACTAACAAAAAAGAACTCAATTATTGGAAATCATTTTAAAGTATTGAGTCACGCATGATTGATCGTTTTTTGTTTTTTTTTTACTTATATATAATATTACAAACTACTTACTAAAGTCTTATTTTAGTAAATCATTAAAAAGATGAAAGAAAGTCTAAAAAACTCGGACCATGGGTTCAAAGACCCCCATTTTCATCAACGGCGGTGTATCAGGAATATTATTATTTAATTATCAATTCTATAATTTCACTTTTTTTTACATTTAAAAGAAAGAAAAAAAAGCATTTAAGATGTGAAAGGTTTTAATCATAAATATTTAAGATAGCCACAGACATCTAAAATCTACAGGAATCTTGTATCTTTATGTAAAATTATAATTTTATAAACGTATAAAACAACTTCCCCATCTCCACACATTCCTTTCGAATCATGTGAATTAAATACAATAAAAGGCAAATGATCCCCAAGATGCATTCATGTTGAACCAGAATTCATCAGCTGGCTTAGGTCACCATCTTTCATTCATATGCTTATTATGTGCATGGCATTTATCCATAATAAATCGTTGCATTTTGAATTGCAAGGCAAGTTTACCCCATCTACAACTTCAACACCAATCACTCTAGATAAATACAATAATGATTAGAACTTTTGGGTGAAGTAAGTTTAATCCTAGCAATTCAAAATTTAATGGATTTTCTATTGATAAATACTGTACATGTGATATATATGAAAGATGGTGACTTGAGCCAACTGATAAGTGCTGGTTCAGTATGAAATGCGTTCTTGGAGGTCATTTGTCTTTTATTGTGATTTGAAAACAACGTGTAATGGTATAGGGATTGTTTACCAACCTTATAAAGATATTACACACGGGATAGAGAAAAGTGAATTATTCCTTGTGGTTGTGAAGATATATTAATCTTTAACTGAGGTTTAAAGTTTATATCTGGGCTAAAGACAATCTCTAGTTTAATAAATGATTAATTAAAATCATTATTGTACTTATCTAAAGTGGTTAGTGTGAAAGCTGTGAGTGGACTAAATTTGGCCCTTGCAATTCAAAATGTAAGATTATAATTCTGTATTAAAACTAATCAAATGGCCAAAAGTTGTGGAAAATTGTATAATGTTTAAACAATGGGATTGTTGAGCTGTGGACCAGAAACTTAAGTCCACTATGATATCCAGTTTGGTACAGTGGTAACATGCCAGTCTCTGAAATGGGGGGGGGGTCATAGAATCAATTCTGGTGCTGGTCTTTCTTATGCTCAAATGCCTGTAAAACGCTCATGCAATTAAGTCATTCATATAATTTTTCATCATCTGTTTTAATTTAGCACCTTAGTGGAGGATTAGACTTTGGAATGTTGGGTTCTAGAATCTATTATGGAACTCTTCACAATTAAATTCCTTATGCATTCTCAAGCAATAAAGTCATTCAATCATATCTGCCATGTGAATTTTAGCACAGTTGTTAGATATTAGTTTTTGGAACGTTTTAAACTTTACATTGATTCCAATTTTTGAAAAATAAAGCCATTTCCCTAAACCATATATGATGTAATTCATTTTAAAATATCATCATCATCATTGTCAACCATTATCAATCCACTGCAGGATGATCACTCCATGTTCAATCCATCTTCTGTGATCTATAGCCTCTCTTTTTCACATCACCCCTGCAGACTTTCTTATTCCATCCATCCATCTCACATGTGGTCTCTTTCTGGGTCTTTTACATTCTCTTGGAATTCAGCTTAAGATTCCAATTGTCCATCTATTATCATCCATCTCTTCAAGAAATATTACTAGCCCAACTTCACCTCAGTCTTTTAATTTTTTAATGATGTCAGTAATACCTGTTTATTCTCTTAACCATATATTGTATTTTCGATCTCTTCTTGTTACTCCTAACATGTCATCTATTCATATTTCTTTGAGTGGTCTGAAGTCTCTGTATTCCTCTTCTACTAAGTGTTCAAGCCTCAGATCCATTACTAAGAACTGGTAAAGGACATTTATTAAAAACCTCCCCCCCCCCCCAAATACATAGGAATATTCCATTTCAGTATTATGTTATTTCTACCAAAAGCATAATTCTATAATTAATTTCATCCATAATGTTTCCATCTGCAGTAATAATGTGACCAAGGTATTTGTAGTTGTTAACTTCTTTAAACTCATCATAATCAATCTTTATTTTCATCTTTTGAGAAAATCCATTGAACATTATTTTAGTCTTTTTAACATTTACCTTTAGTCCTACTTTCCAAAATATAACTATAATAAACTTATAAAATTGGTATTTTTTATGTCATGCAGTAACTTACATATTTAAGTAATGTTTAATAAAATACTACAATTCAGTCTATAAATGTGACCATTTAAATTCATTCATTTATTCGTCTACTAATTATTATATAAATTTTTAGCTCTGAGATAATCTTTAAACTCAATTGAAAATCAATATATCACCTATTAAATCTGTATAAATATTATTTTTCAACACATCTCTCTTATTCTATTCATGTATTCTGTATTCAATATCAAATCAAGCTCACAAACTCTGTACATTATTAAAACATATCGATAAAGACGTGGGGGGGGGTAAATAATTGCCATTTGTGTAAGAGCTGTCTAGTGACATAGCCCAAACCTCATCCACAAGGGTATTCATCATTATAGTTTAGTTTTTATCCACAGAAGATTCCTACAATTTAATTTAAAAAATCTGACAATTACAATTTTACATTTTGAATTGCACATACCAATTGAGTCCACCCACAACTTTGACACTAACCACTCTAGATAAATACAGTAATGATTATCAATAATCATTTATTAAACTAGAGATTGTTTCTTGACCAGATATAAACTTTAAACCTCAGCTAAAGATTAATATATCTGATTTTTTAAATAATTAAATCACGATCTCTTACTCATATCTTATAGGAAACATGGTAAAGATTGCTTAATAATTATATTATTGGGCTGTAACTTATTATTTAATTTTCTGACCAGATATAAAATTCAAACTCAGTAAAAGATTAATATAACACATATGAAAAACTAGCATAAATATTATTCCTTTAATACTTTCTACCTTTTCCAGGTTATGCATGATATAATCAATGTGTAACAATATTGCTAAATTCAATGCATTTCTGAAACATGCATTGTGTATCATGCCTGATTCTTAGAATCATCTCTGAATCAATATATGTGTTACATAGAAACATATTTTAGACACAAAAATATTAAGGCATTAACAAATCTAGATCATGCATTACAACATGAAATGTAACCATGTTTTGTATCTTCTCACCATCACAAAATCTTGCAAACTACTCAAGACTTCAGTGTTACCTTTTCCAGTTTGAAACTAAATTTAATACTAGCATTAATATTTTTTAAATAGTCAATCATTATGCTAGAGATTATTTACTTAATGAATAATATTCCTGTAATTTTCACTATGCCTATTTCATGCAAAGTAGGGACTGATTTCTATCTGCATTTAACACTTTGTAGAGAGATGTAATCATAACCATATGGCCAAAGACATGAAAACACTTTATGATCCCCAAGATGCACATTTCATGCTGAACCAGCACTCAGTTGTTGGCCCAGATTGCACTCTGATATTTTTATCCTTATTCAGTATATATAGGTAGCAATTTACTACAGTTTAATTAATAAGTATCAAATTTGCTGCCCTCACAACTTTATTACAAACTACTTAATTGAAGTATATTAATAATTATTAAACAGGCAAAACTCTCCATACAGTATTGCCACCCTGTGCCAACCAGAATAATCAATGGACACAGTTATGTGCTAGCATAAAAGATGGTGATCATGTGATGTTATATTAATAATTGTTATTAGTCATTTATTAGACTATAGATAATCCACTTAATGAATAATATTTCTGTAGGGTAATGTTCATTACCATACTCTCACACAAAGTAGGGACTGATTTCTATCTGCTTTTAACACTGTGGAGGAGTGTGATCACAAACATATGACCAAAGATGTGAAAAAGATCTATGATTCCCAAGATGCATACTTTATGCTGATCCAGAACTCATCAATTGGCTTAGAATGACTACTAGTAATTAGTAATATGCTTTCATCAAACAATTTGGGTCAAAGGTTGACACATTAATAAAACTGTAGTAATTGGTTATCTATTTACATTGAACAGTGATAAAGATGTGTATAAAATTGTGATCTGCACCAACTGATGAATGCTAATTCAGCATCATATATGCATCTTGGGGATCATACATTCTTTTCAGATGTCTATGATCATATGTTTATGGTTATATTTCTCCATAAGGTGTTAAAAACAGATAGAAACCAGTCCCTCCCTTATGTGAGAGCGGTATAGAGAAAATTACAGTACAGAAATGTTATTCATTAAATAGATAATCTCTAGTGCAATGAATGACTAATAAATATTACTAGTATACTTCCATCAAGTGGTTTGTTTCAAAGTTGAGATGGCACTAAATTTGTCACTTATCATAGCCAGTCACCTATCATCTTTTTACTAGGACAAAGGTTTGTGCATGAAGACAATTGTAAAAAAAATAAAAGCCCATTTCTGGATAAACCAGCTCTAACCAGTTGGTCCAGATTTCTACCCACATGTGTCTTCATCAACATAGTTTAATATTTATCAACAGCAAACTATTGCAATACAATCTACAAATATGATATATTTTGATGATATTGTTTTGGATAAGAGTTAGTAATTATTTACTAATCATTGTATTAGACTATAAATTTTATTTAACTTTTAGTCTAGTTATATGTAAAAAAAACAAATTGTTTTAATATGCATTTCTGGCTGAATTATATTTGGATAATTATTTCCTTTTTACAATGTCTTTACCCATATGTCACTTTAGAAAAATTACTTTGTATTATGTAATAAATCTGGCTAATCAAACCACAAAAAAATTAGGGTGCATATATGTTGACACCCATGTCAATGCAATGAAAGGCACTTCCATTCAAATTGACAGTATGGTATTTTGATCTACAAGTGGAAAATCATTCAGGTGGTTTTAAAGTCATCTATCAACTCCATTCGATACATTGTTATGGTGATGTATAATATTTAACTAAAACTAAAAATGCTTAATTCTATTCAAGAGTGAAAAAATAAATTAAAACCATTGAAAAATTCATATATATGTATTATGAAATTAAAATAGCATACTAAAGTCTTATTTCAGAAATATAATGAATTACCCATATGCTGTAATTGTAATTTATAAATCATACTTTGATATATATCCAAAATATCTGAAAATACAATTATAGTTTTGGTACTTTTATTTATATTAATGCTTAACTATCTATTTATACTCTTATAACTCCACCAAAAAATTACATGGTACATTGCCTACTTATTACATTTAAGTAGCAATCTATTCCTGCTATTATAGTTCTGCCACCTAGTATAAACTTCAGTAATCATTAGATGCCAGATTGTAGTGCTCAATTAATTTTTATGCAATGTTGCCCTATCTATATTACCAGACTAGTTTCTGGTCTAAGCTGTCATAAATTAGAAGATTTGAATCTGGCCGCTGATGATTGTTCAAGCTTATACCAGGTGGCATCTCTGAAACAGGAGAAATAGATTTGCTATTTACACACTTATTTGGTGTATATTTTTCCCACTTTTACTGCATACTTTATAATATTTTGAATGCTTTTCATATGTCTAAAGGTTTGATTAGTAAATTACATATAATATTTATGTAGACATAATTAATTATAGTATTTGTAAATTGGTATTAATATTCCCAAATAGAATGTGGCATTCCTAGTTTAAATATTTTTTATTGCATATTAATATATTGAGTGAAGTTGTTGCTAATGTCAAGTGCACTTTAAAAGAGCATATAATTATGGAATTAAATAACTATTAAGAATGTCATACATTTTTTGCATTGATATGAATGACTACCTACCCAATGTAACTCAATAAAAAAGTGATTAATTTTCCCTCCAAAGTTCTTACTGCTACTGAAACATTCAAAATAATTTTGAACATTGTGCAACAATGTGTCATAACTCTCAAAAATATTTTCAAATAGTTTGCAGAAATTTATATTAGTAAAAAGAGTACTGAAGATGTTGTACAAGATATGAAACGTACTGATACATTTTTAATAAATTTTGTGGTAAATAGATACAGTTTGTCACTACATGACACATGGCTTGATTTAGAAACAATACTGCAGGAAGATTAGAAAGAGCCATCTTTCCACTGAGATATCCTCTGTAATCACACACATTTTTTGCATTTGCATAACCAGTTTCTTACATGTATCTAAATATCTGCTTATAAATACCTTGCAGATATTATTACATGGGAGTATGCCTTTCATAATTTATATGTGTCTATTCATAAAACAAACTAGTACTGATCATTACTGAGAACACACCACTAAGATAATTCTCAAGCAAGAATTTCTAAAGAATCATTTAAATAAATTGGCAAAGCAAGACCTCCATTTTCTTATATAAATTCCAAGCTATTTGGTCAGATATTTTCTATGTGCCAAAACGTAGTGATCTTGATATAACAAGATAATATGCCAAAATACATTGTCATTAATATATCGAATGGGAGGTATTGTTGGTCCACCTGATTTAAATGATATTTTGTTAATTATGCTGTGATTTGTCTTAGGATTGTCTTTGGATTTGTTTATTTTGTGAATGAGTTTATATTTATGTTAAGTATTTAGTAAGTATAAATTGTTTATATGCTCATTAAAAATATTAAAATATATAATTGAATCTAAAAATGTTTTTGGAAGTCTCCCTCCTCACAGATATGCAAAGTAAAATGCCAACTCCCAGGTAAAAAGTCTTTGAACTGCCTTTTATTGTAATTGTTTGAATCAATTGGATACCCATTTATTGACCAATATTGAATGTTTAACGGAGTTCGCTATGAGTAAATGGCATGAGAAAATTTTAAACAAGATTAGAATTTTCTTTTTCAATACTTGTCTAAACTAGAATTTGAACCCAGATTACACAATGAAGATAGGTATATTATCATACACAATGAAAATATAATAAAATTAGTGCATTAAGATGAAAGATCAAAACATATCAGTTATTCATTGAGATTGATTAGATGACTAACATATCAATGACCATAGATGTATGCATTATTTTTTCTATATATAAATATATTTGCAATGAGGGGATAAAGCAGATATAACTGTACCTATCTGGAAAGAATCATGCCAATTATGTTGCAGTAAAGGGTCATCCAAAATGCCAATAGGAATATTGATTTCAATAATCTAAATAAAGTTAAAGAAGAGGATCCATAAGGTATCTACTAAATTATTATGATCACATAGAAAATATTTCTATTTCTAAAATCAGTGCTTTTTTGCATCATATGGAAGGACATTTTCATAAATGTATATGTTATCAGTCAAACGTATAAATCAATAGCCATCATTTTAAAATTAAACTGGGAACAGCAATATGCTACTAACCTTTTAATACGTATATTTTAATCTTTTACATAGGCATATGTATTATTAAACTAGCATGGATAAAACACATATTTTAGACACTAAAATGGATTCTCTATTTTAATAAACTAGAAGTGAAACAAAAATCCTATCTATCTATCTATCTATCTATCTATCTATCTATCTATCTATCTATCTATCTATCTATCTATCTATCTATCTATCTATCTATCTATCTATCTATCTATCTATCTATCTATCTATCTATCTATCTATCTATCTATCTATCTATCTATCTATCTATCTATCTATCTATCTATCTATCTATCTATCTATCTATCTATCTATCTATCTATCTATCTATCTATCTATCTATCTATCTATCTATCTATCTATCTATCTATCTATCTATCTATCTATCTATCTATCCATCCATCCATCCATCCATCCAAAGAAAGTTATTTTATTGTTATTATTCTAAAAAAAATTTAAGCTTATTTTAGAACAATTTAATTATATTCATAATATAAATTTTGCAAATATTATGTACATCTGTAAATATATTAAATTTATTAAGTGCTAGTAGATGATCTAATAATAATGTGAAAGGCTAAAACCATCATTGACAGAAGCGCCTTAAAATGCTTATGTGACAGCCAATCAGATGTAATAATGACTGCACATGTAACTCTCAATTCAAGAACACAAGCCAGAACACGAAATGGATCCCATCTTTTTTTTATGTCTGGATTGTGTTCTTGAATTGAGAGTTCCACGTGCAGTCATTATTACATCTGATTGGCTGTCACAAAAGCATTTTAAGGTGCTTCTGTCGAAGGTTTTAGCCTTTCACATTATTATGTACATCTACAAATTTGCTACAAAATAAAAAAAGCAAACATTATATTTATAATCCAATTTCATGATGTTAGATACTATCACTTATCTGTTTTAGTTGTCAGATTTAAATAAATATTTAGTTATAAATGGTATTAACACTAATTTATTTGTATCAGTTAAATTCAAATATCCTGATATGACAAAGACCAGCTAACCTTTTTTTTTTAGTTTTTAATATTTAGTTTTTCTTAATTATGTGCTGCAGAACATTATTAATTTTCAATAGATAACAAGATTTTAAAGAATTATTTCCGATGTAAGCTGTTTACTCATTGGTAAAAGTATAATAAGGAGGGATAGACATCTTTCCAGGAATGCATGGAAGATAAATCAAAGGTCATTTACAATTTTTTAGCTGAGCATGTTTTTAATGCAACAGATACATTCCTTTCACTGTATAGAACAACTTATCTTAGATGTTCTCTAATAGTGATTCTAATGCTAATTGTAAAATATTCTGCAATTCTCTCTCCCTGTTGTTCTCCATGTCTGAACTCTGAATTTTTAACTTCAACTAAACTGATTAAATTTATTCTGTCTTTTTATACGTTTTTCTTTAAAACCACATGTGTTTTTCTGTGAATAGTTTTGCATGATTGCTTTTTCCATTATTTAAATTTCTAGATTAGTTCATTTCTTTAAAATCCACATAATTTTTATATCTATTTACATAATCTTATTTTTTTAATTGGTTGAACTGGAAGGATTTTCCCAAAATATATATTAAAAAATATTTTCAGCTCAATCTGTACTTCTTTTCTTTCAAGTTTAATAAGGTATTAAATCTATAAATTTATATCATGATATGGTAATTTCACTTTACATTGCAGAGTTTTTTAACTATTACATTTTTAAAACCATATATAAACACTTTAAAGTTGTAAATATTAATTCTTATTAAGCACGATGTTAGCACTTAATACTTATATAAGGCTAAAACCTTAGTACACACGCCTTGAGTGCTTAATTTTAGCAAGAGAGACCTCTACAAATCATAATGCAAGATTCAAATTTATAAAGATAAGAGGGACATCATGCTTAATAAGAATTAAATATTTACAACTTTCAATTGATTTAACATATTTCTAAATTTAATATCTGAATATTGACTCATTGTAAATCGAAAGATTGCACAAACGTTATAGTTTAACAGAAATAGTGGATTTAATCAGTGAAGAATTTATTAGCTTCATGCTCCCAAATCAATATGCTTTAGATTTGCTTATATAATTAAGAAAGTAGGTTCAAAGATAAGAAGGGTCCCTCTTATCTTTATAAATTTAAATCTTGCATTATGATTTGTAGAAGTCTCTCTTGTTAAAATTAAGCACTCAAGGCGCATGTACTGAGGTTTTAGCATTATATAAACACTATAACATATCCTTTTCAATTAAATTTCACAATAGTCTCAGAACAAGAATGTAAATTGCCATTCTTGGTTGTTCTTAGGACAAGACTCCCTCATGATAAAATCAAAATTACTGCAACAGAAAACCCACACACATAGGAAAATACTTAGCATATAGATTCAATCTCATCAGAAACACAAAATATGGACTTATACTATCATTATGGAATACAGCAAAAGAAGTTTTGTTTAGAAGCTAGAGATTTGGAAAAGGCAAAGATCTACATAGAACACACTCTCATAAAAATAGTTATGTGCTAGTCATAACTAATAAAATCTTAAATAGACAACAAAAAAAAATATCAGAAGAGAAAGCCATTGTTGGTACTATAGTGTATCCATACATACCAGAAATAGTAGGCCAATAAAAATCTGCAGTGAATATAACATCAGAACAAGACTCCAAAACATAACTCACTAAAAGTAATTCTAACATCTACAAAACCTAAATGTGAAATGCTGAAAAACAAACACCCCATCTATACAAGACCATAGGAATGTGGGAGAATCTAATATTGGTGAGACCTGGCACTCCATTGAAAAATAATTGGAAAGTCAGAAACTGATGATTGGAAAAAACAACAGACGTATTCAAAATAGCAGATCATGCATGTACAAATGAACATATGTTTGACTGGAGAAATACAAAAATATTGGATAGAAAGAAAGAAAAATATGCAAAGAAGCTGCTCACATGACTATGATAAATAATCCTATTAGTCAAGCCAGTGTGATTGTACATAATTGCAAAGAAGCTGCTCACATGACTATGATAAATAATCCTATTAGTCAAGCCAGTGTGATTGTACATAATGTCTGGAAGGCATTAATTAATCTTGCTCTTAAGAAAAAAGTGGAAAAATCAAAAGGACTCTCATAGATAAATATATGAAATTTCTATTGACTGTTGCCTTGGGAAAATATCTCAGTTGGTTAGAATGTTACTTTAAATTTTAATATTCAATAATCTGCAGGTCAGGTTCAATTCCCATGTGACTACTGACATTGGTCTGACTAGCAACACCCAAAGAAGAATCTCAATCTGTAGTCAAGGCAACATTCTTAAACAACAAAGGTGGTACTACCTTTATCTATGGTCTTATATATTTGTATAGACACTAAACATTACAGCTTGACCAAAGAGAATAATAGCACTCAAACTGTTCTGTTATTGATATTACTAACAGTTAAATGTATTTAGAAAGTTTAATTAAAGTGTAAGAAATTTTCTAAAGACTTTTAAGTTCATAATATTAGATGGTAGAAATAATCCAACAAATAATTAATAATTTGATAAACAAATGGTTTAACTATGTAAAATCCTGTTTAACTCTTCCATAACCAAGTAAGTTAATTAAATCAAGACAAACCTTTTTGGAAATTTTTTATTTTTTTTATTTAAGTGCCTTTTCTGTCTGAATACAGTGTGATGAATAATATTACTTTTTGTAAATAATTATTATTAAATTACAGGACATTTGAACCCAAGCTTTCAAGCTTTCTTTAGTCATCCATTCCATCTTATATAATCAATACACAGGACCACATACATGTGAAGAAGATAAATGATCTCCAATATATGTATTTCATATCGAACAATATATATATATTTCATGATGGATTCAAATTCCCTCTAATTATATCTAGCCTAAAGTATTTACATTATATATGCATTTAAATTGTTATTAAAATTAAATTAATTTTAAATATAATTAAATACTTAAAAAATAGTAAAAACTATAATTTTATTTTTTAAAACATCTTCCTTTTTACATTATTTAGAATAGTAATTATATAGTATTGAACACACAGGAAGTATATGTAAATACTTAAACAGGCTTTAACATATAAGGAATGTGCCTTAAAATTTTTAATAGTCAAGCAGGATAACTTTTTTTTTGTTTTCCCAGTGATGTAAGTTTAAATTGATCTGAAACATCATATAATTAATTATAATAATAAAATATGGCTTTATATTTATTGCATAAAAACATAATTCAAATGAATAAAAAAAAGTTGAAAGAAAAAGTCTACTCTTACAATCCTTTTTCTTTATATGTGATGTGATGTGATGTATTTTGGCTTCTCCTTAAACGAAGTCAAGAATATCTCAGCAATTATGCCCAGATAAACTTGTTAGCCATTTTATTCTCCATTCCCCACTCTCAAGTCTTC